>JACYFE010001382.1:0-25436 GCA_014764975.2 Fusarium sp. DS 682 | reverse complement strand
TTATGCTTAAAGCGCTGATCGATTTCTATGTTTGTATTAGACATATGCCAGATCTAAAACAAAACCACATGACTATGCCGAAATTGCGGGGTTAGTTTACGAGGGCCTGGGGCCTTGATTTTTGGGGTAATGGGGTTGGGGGGCGGTTCTGCAATTTCCCGTCCATTGAGGGAACTGGGACTCTTTCGTGGAGACAAGGGTGTAGGCCGACTGGTTCAGAACTAAATCAGGTCTTTATGACTAAATTTAATACTGGGCTGATATAAACACGGTAAAAGCCTCGGCAAATGAATATAGCCAGCCAATAGCTTTGTCGATATGTCAGCCGCTTCACATCATCTCACAACAATCTCATCCCCAGAACTTATGGAATAATTCTCGAAGATGAGAATAAGCATAAGCTATAAAACAAGAAATGTTAGTTTCATTCAAATCAACATTTTTGGAGAAAAGGGTTGCACCGGGATTGTCAAAGCTAACCCCTGTCTTCAGCTCCTCAACCGTCCACCTGGAAACTCAGCTTTCAGGCTAAACAGGAAGAATTCAAAATCATTATTTAAAGCTTGGCAGTCGCAGCAAACGAAGAAGCACAAACCCTGGGAGGGTTGACAGTGAGCCCTCCCAAATTGCGTGGGGGACCTCGTGTGCACGTCGGGTATAACATCTGCCATTTCCGGAAGAATCCTTCAAACGCTGTGCATCCCCAATTGAGTGGCGATGGCTTACTTGTGGTGTTTTTAAGTCTATTAACAAAGATTCCAATAGCGGGCCGAAAGGGTGATAGTGAATCACCGGGTCACGTCCCCGATCCAATGAATTGTGTTGTATCACAACAGGGCTGTCATCTCGAGAACATCACTGGGTTTACAAAGATCCCTTCTTCCGAGTGTGATGCATCAATAATGGCAAAACGAGACAAATTGCATACCAGTTGAGGATAAACTTGTCCGGTGATGAGCTTGGCAAATGTCGATGAGACAATTAGGAAGAGGCCGAGAGCAGGTAAGCATTGAGCGTCTGGATAATAGAGGGATCTGCAATTGTTTAAGATTCTGTTGGTCTGCAGGGTAGCATTTGAAGATCATGTTCTTATTAAGGCTGATGTTCTGGAATCGCGTGGAGGGCAGAATTAAGGTTGCAGGGCGACAGCTACTACTGCAAAGTATATCTACGTTGATAGTTTCGCGGCTAGTATACTTAGGGCGTGTGGTCTAGGGGTATGATGTTCGCTTCGCATCTTTTCAGATACGTGCTTTGCGAAAGGTCGAGGGTTCAATTCCCTCCTCGTCCATCCTTTTGGATTTTTTTGGCTTATTATTGTTAATGTCATTTTGATACAGCACCATCGATATAAGATTGCAGTGCGCTAGAAGGGTTCTAGGTTCTTTTTTTGTCTTGTGATATCTATAAACGCATAACCTGAGATGCATCTCGGAACCCGACTAAGAAGATTAGCCCGTGCATATATGTTCGATATAGTGTTTTCTGCAATCCTCCCTTATAAATGTAATATAAACAACCCTTACATACCGTTTTGAAATTAATTTCTATTACTAATAATGGTTACTGTTGTTTCTTATGTCCGAAGATATTCGGTGGCCCATTCAAGCTGTTCGGTGCAAGTACCTCAATATGGAAGTAGTACCATAGGATCCTCTTCAATAGGGTACCTCTAAATCCTTCTCGATTTTCCCCTCTTGGCAGACTTGGAATAGCGTATGGTCCGTCCCCAGTTTTCTCTACAGAGTCTGAACACCTCTGCGGCGATATTGTAAGTATATCTATCGAAATGGCCTTGTTGCGCAGATACTGCTCCCACCATCTCTGGCGACTCTGTAATACTCATGCAGCTGTGCCCATTGCTTCTGCATTGGTTCCATCTCTTCTTCGTTGTCTCTAAATTTCTGCTGCATCCGAGCGTCGAAGTATGCCCAGTGCCATTCTTTATTGACTGTTGATAAACATGCCTTTTGACTTGATAGTTTATTTTTTTCCCCATCTGTTTCAACACGTAGCTGCTGAGAAAGACATACTCGTTTGGTTACTGGACTGGAGATTGTATAAGTTACTGGAATACCCCTAAAGGTATCCCATTGCAGTACGTATTGGTTTCCGGGTGGATTTAGGGACATGTTTAAACCTGCAGATAAGGACAGGCCGATTGAGTCATTCGCCGTTATCGCCTTCCGTTGAACTCAAATTGGACAAGGTTGGATGAAAAGTCGTATCCAGAAACGGAGCACTAAAATAGCAACTGTTCCAGGCATTAATCGGTCTACGTATATTCAAGATTTTTGGCGGGGTAACCTGGATGACTTCTAGCTGCGTACGTACACATGAAGCCTGTGAAGGCGGGCAAAAACCCCTCAACTAGGAGGATGAGAAGTCTACGCGTCGATTGGTGCCTTGAATAGGTACATATTCTGATTTCTAAGGGGCATTTGCTCGAATCATCTACTTAAAGACCCAAAAGATCTTCAATTCTACATCCATAAACTGTATCATAACTCCTTCGTTACAATATGTCTCGACTGACGCTATTCACTGATGATCGGTTCCCATGCCCTCAAAGACTGCAATTGGTGGTTCTCGAGTTGGGTCTCAACATCACCGATACTCATCAGGTGGACATCATGATTGGTGAACAGCAGGTATACCATGGTGATGTTGCCTCTGAGAATAAGTTAGGCTAACAGCATGCAAGAAACAAGAATATCTACAAATTAACCCTTTCGGAGCTGTCCCTTGTCTCCAGGATCACTCTCATGACCCAGTCTTTGTTCTTACGGAATCTCGGGCTATTGCCAGATATCTTGCAAGTCGATATGGTGGGCCAAATAACAAGCTTATCCCAGACGATGAAGTTGCAAAAGCAAAGTTTGAAGAAGCTGCATCAATCGAATTGACCTCTTTTGATGCTGTTGCCAATCCATTGGCGCTTGAAGCCTATTTCAAGCCGTGAGAAGCCCTGTCAACATGAGACTGTCTCACAGAGCTGACGATTTACAACAGAGCATTTATGAAACAAGAGACGAAAACGCAGGTCGTCGAAGACTTGAAAGTGCGGCTGGAACGAGTTCTGGGACTACTCGACCGCAAGCTCAACGGACAGCCTTTCATGGCTGGCGAGGTTAGTGGGAATGAATATTAAGACTTCTGACAAGGGAGCTAACGCTTATAGACTGTCACACTGGTTGACTTCTTTTACGTTCCGTATATATACTACCTAAAAGCTGAAGTTTGGCCAACCCTTCTGGATGGCCGTACCAATCTTCTTGCTTGGTGGAACCGCATGAAGGGTCGAGAGTCTTACCGACAGGTATACAGGGATGGAAATAAGGCTTCCTCGATAGCTGAGTAGATGTTTTAAATCACTTAAAAATACTTAGGTAAGTTTAGGATAAATTTAGCAGGCTCTTTACTTAGTTTGTTTTTTCCCCTAATTTTAGGTCCTCAGTCTTCTAACACCCTAAGGACATGGTATCGAAAAAGACCTTATGTGATGACTGCCCGCTATACTAATGGCCCAAAATCAAGGGCCCCTGTTATCAGGTAATAGAGGAATAAGGGCTTATATCGCTTCTCAACACCTTATCATCTATAAATCAATATCCCATTCTGTATTTGCCTGTCCGTCTATAAACTTATTAAAAAATACAAGAATTGCCCCGCAATCAGCTCTCTGTGTCCTATCTGGGTGTAGCATTTCCTTCTCGATAAACTTCAGAAACCTTACAAGGAAAGCTGGCCCATTCTTGTGCTGTATATTATGTATAAGCTTCTCAATCCACTTTGGTTTGTTAGCTTATAGAAATATGCGTTGCTGGATTGACTTACCCGTGATACACTCGGCTTGAGCCTTGGCGTCTGCCTCGGTTTCATCTTGGAACCCGGGGACGAGTTTGATACATCCACCTTTTCTTTCTTGTCTGCACCACGTCCAATTTTAGGACCAGCTCTGAACAGCAGAGGAAGAGGTATTGTAGAAGCTCCCATGATGATATGTGTCTGGAAGAAGTTGTCTTCTTGGTCGTTTTCGTCGTTACTGTCACTGTTGTCCCAATCTCCTGTGAATATGGTATCATGCATGGATCGCCTAGGCACACCAGCCCACGACTTCGGTGCGAGGCTCTATCTCGGTACTTATAGAAAGCCTAATACTGATTTGTGTCTTGTATGGATGATGCACTTGATTTCCATATGTTCATCTCTATATAACATGAATGGCAGGAAGTTCGAATACACACCATCAAGGAGAGAGTTGTACAGCTCATATTCAATCAAGTAGATAACTTTTAACCTAGTGCAAAACGCACAGCTATTAAATGAATGAATTGAATAAGAATTGCGAGCCAATTGTTAAAGGCAAGTCTATGGCAGCATATCGTCTCGAAATCAAAGGTCCTCGGAACCAGCTTTTCAAGTTGCAGTCTGATAGACGCAGTTTTGCTGTTGATGAATCACAAAATGCTGTCTCTTGGGATGAATTCCTCAGAGGCAGGGCCGGGTTCTTTACCGGGATTATGAACGAATATTGGCTGTGATCTTGAGCTCAGCTGTTTCCACCTCCATAATGCACCGTTGTTGCAATCGACGTGGACTTCGTCCGATGTATTATTCTTCCGCACGTCTGCAACCGCGGTTCCTCTCAGACCGATTTGACCTCTTGTCCCAATAGTGCAGCGTAAAGCTGGAATCAGATCCGTAATCCTCAGTTTTCACGCGATATATGTATGTCAATTTCGTGTTCCAGGCATGTCAAAAAGAGATGCTTCAAAATTCCCAATTCTACCAGTGGAAAACTGGTTGGATCCGAAAGTACGACAAGACGAACAAGGAATCGGCTGGACGATACGATGCTACGAACCAAGATCTACAGCGAATTTCTTTTCCCACCGGAGGTAGAACTGAGTTAGGCCTTCAGTTTGATCCCATTTGAGGGCCTGGGTCAATTTAAACAAAAAGATCACTTTGGTACGTGGTGCCAAATGATGTATACGCGGACTCAACAGGCGAATACTAATACTCTAAAAACTGTATTATATCTGTGTCTTCGAGCTCTCTCCAGAACATGCCTGGGTTTACACGACCTCCCCGACACGATAAGATAGAATTGGAAGACAGAAGACCGAGATTGGACTCTCTTCTGGGCACGTGGCACTCAAGTCGGTCTTTTAGTGGACGGGAGACTAAAAGTCTTTCAGTCGATCCACTGCTACCCTCAGATATCGAGGTAAACTGTCAATCAATGTACAAATCTTTTATTTTCTGTGCCCTTTCCCCAGAGTTTCTCGCAGTCAGAGCAATATTTAACACCAAATATACCAGTTTTAAATAGCTGTAAGTAGATAGCAATCTCTAAGCACCAGGAAGGATGAGTCAACATATGGGTTGTTGCAGCTTGTCCTCCATCTGGAGAATATAATACTAATGCGGCTGCTAATTCCGTTTCAAACATAGAAAAGACCTTTTGCAATGTCAAGCTTTGTCAGAGATTGTGTTGTAAGACTTACATCTTGAGTCTGGCCTGGCTGGAGTGATTGCAATAGTTAATAACAGTTTATCTTAGGTGCCAGCAGCTTGCCGTGGGCTTAAAATAAAAAGTCAGTATTGTCTATGGTGTGTTACAAAACCGATATACCTAGCTTAAAGAGGTCGAAATATATGAATTTCTCAACTTTTTCTTTTATCTGCTATTTAATGCTTCTTAATATAGAACTGCAATTCCTTTATTCTGTAATATGCCTTATTGGCCTTAAGCTGGAGGCTGTGAAAACATTGGTAAGCTTAGCGTTTAAAATTTAAGAATGGCGGCGCCACATTCATCTTATGGCCAAGCCATGTCTATGCTTAGTGAAGCCGGCCCCTGGAGTTGCGTGTGTGATATGTGATAAGGCGTTGTAAAAAGCTGCGCATCACCCAGCCCCTAAATTTTGGTCAAAAGCTAACTTTATTACAAGAGATTTCTATAAAATATTTAAATTACTTTATAAATTTTCAAGATTACTAAATTATTTTTCTTACATATCTATACTATATAAGCATTCTTAATATTCTTTAACCTTTTATAGAACTATTTTGCTTACAGAATGATATTGATGTCTTGTAATGTCGTGAAACTGTAAGACATAAATTCGGCGGTTGGATTTCGAGGCCCAATCATAGTCACTCAATTACTACCAAGGCCGCCTCGTCAGCAGCCTCACGCACCCTGGCCATTGTAAATTACAAAACCTGGCCAGTGCGCCTAGACATGGCTGAACTTATAAATACGAATCCAGCATCCCAATACCAGAAAACCCAGCCTCTCGCCTATACTGTCTCTATCAATCGACCGATTATCCTGTGCTGCTCTCCCCGGGACCGCTTCGAGGAATGGATGGACTCTCAACAGCCGCTAGCGTTATTGCTGTAATCCAGGCCATACAGGCGATTGTTACGCTCTGCTCCCGATACATTGCTTTAGCCAAGCATGCAACAAATGATATCCAACGGTTGCAAGAAGAACTGCAGAGGCTGAAATTATTTTTCGAAGGAGTCCAAAATCTTCTGCAAGGCCCAAATGGAACCCGTCTCGAAACTTCCGTGCGACTTCGAAGTACGCTCCTTAGTTGTTCAATTCAGCTTGAGGACCTCTTTAAGGGATTGAATGAGCGACTAGAACGGAGGAAATGGAGCAGAATAGTTGGGAACCTTCAGTTACGTATGAAGTGGGCATTCGAGAGCGAGGATATCGACAGGGCTACGCACAATCTCCGCGGATTTCGCAATACACTTTCGGCATGCTTCCAAATTGACCAGACGCAAGTTACTCATTATCAGCAAGGGGTGTTTATAACTGATTTTTTGGTGTAGAGCGCTCGTCCTAGACCATTTCAAACAGGTTGAAGCTGAGGAACGCGCCAAGATTCTGAATTGGCTTTCATCGGTTCCATACGGCAAACACCATAGTAGAGTTGAAGAGGCGCGTACACCTGGCACTTGTGAATGGATCATACAAGATAGGAGGTGCCAGGAATGGCAAAACTGCAACATATCGATGATCCTTTGGCTACAGGGCTCCCGTAAGACCTGTGTCCTTTCCTATTTATTCACCGCCTCTCTATCGCTCACCATCTCGCTTTTAATGAACTTATAACTAACAGTCTATCTGTAGCTGGATCCGGAAAAACCTTCCTGGTGTCAAAGGTGATCGATCACATCAAAGCTTCAACGGGAACCTTCCCAAATCGAGATTGTCTAGCATTCTTCTACTGCAACCGAAACGAAGAAGAACGGCGAAGACCAGTTGATGTGCTCCGAAGTTGGATTCGCCAGCTGTCCAGTACCATGGGAAAGACTGATACGATCCCTACGAGAGTTCGAGATTTGCATCACCAGATAAAAAAGACGCTTCGGATCTCAGCCTCGAATCCTGCAAACAATGCTTGCTCGATTTGATACAGCTCTACCCAAGGACCACCTTGATACTAGATGCTCTGGATGAGTGCGACTCAGACTCGCGCAGGAAACTCATTGATGCAATCGAGTTCTTACTTATCCATTCAAAATACCCCATTCGATTCTTTATCTCAAGCAGACCGGATGGGGACATTCGGGAAAGGTTTCTATCTAGACCGCACATCGAGATACAGGCGGCGGATAATCAAGCGGATATTAAGAAGTTTGTGCAGGCAGAGATCTCGTCACACCGCCGATGGGGAAAAATGACCGGGTCGTTACAGCAGCATATCCTGCAGACTCTCATAAGCCACAGCAATGGAATGTTAGTATGACAGGAATGAGATACAATTTTCATATGCTTACAGCTGTTTAGGTTTCAGTGGGCGCACCTACAAGTCAAGCAGCTACTGGAGCTTTTGACAGAAGCGGCTATTAGGGATCGGCTAGGAAAGCTGCCTCCTGATCTTATCACTGCCTATGATGAGATATACGGCAAGATCAAAGCTCGGAACAGACATGAGAGAGCCTTGGCAGACCGTGCCTTCATGCTAGTGATGTGCAGCCCCGTATCACTAAACAGTCTTGAGCTCTTGAGCGCAATTCGCTTTGACTCAGATGCCAGTAACCTTGAAGTATCTGAGACGATCGATGAGGATCTTCTGCTAGATCTTTGCAATAATCTTCTTGTTCTCGATACACAAGAAAAGGTATGGAGGTTCTCTCATCTCTCGGTTGTTGAATACTTTGAAGAACAACAACATTGCAGTCTCCAACAGGCCCACTCCCATGCTGCGACAATCTGTCTTCGGGCTCTCACCGGTGCATATTACGAACCGAGATTATACAGGGCACTGGGTACTGGTGGCTACGACGGAAGAACATGCGAACTATTTCATCCGAAGCATCCATTCCAACTTTATTGCCGACACAACTGGATTCACCACATTCAAGCACAAGACAGAAAGCGACCTGACATACAGTCAGTCGCTCTCCTGAGAGCCTTCTTGGGGTCACCTATGCAGAGCAGTGCTCACTATCAAGAATGGTTTGCTCAACTTCTTCTCGACACGAGAGGATTGTCTTATACTCGCTTTCATGAAATCCTGATCAACGAAATCTCACCATCAAACGTCACTATTTTTACAGTCTTTCGGTTTGCACTACATGAACTTTTGTCGGAGTAGTAGGACAGCGTAGAGATCCCACTATCACTAACGAATTCCTACGGCGACAATCTCCTCACTGTTGCTGCAGAATCTGGCTCTACGGAGGGGTGCCAGGCACTTCTCGGGTATGGGTTTTGTATGGATATGCGAAATGCGCAGAGTAGACAAAATATGGGGCAATACGGCCACGGTCTCATAGCCGCCGCCGAGAAAGGCTACGCCGACGTTGTCAATTTCTTCTTAGCACATGGTGCAGATATCAATTTTCAAGGTGGATTCTATGGCAGTGCTCTGGCCGCTGCCTCTGAAAATGGGCATACTAGAATGGCCAACCTCCTCCTTGACAATGGTGCAGACGTCAACCTGCAAATTGGCCATTACGGTAGTGCTTTCGTCGCCGCAACAGTACATGGATACATTCATATTATGAAATTGCTTCTGGCAAGAGGCGCTGATGTTCGGCTTAAACGACCAAACTGGTACTTTGGCAGTGCCCTCGCAGCTGCAGCTGAGAGGGGATTTGATGCTGGCGTTCGGATTATCATTGAACAAACCGCGTATGCGAACACCTCACAACGATATTTCGATTATGCCGTTGCTCTCGAGGCCGCAGCAACGACAGGCATGACAACAACAATGCAATTCCTACTTGAGCAACTCAAAACTGCCAATGTTAGATTATACAATCGGTATTGTGGCGTCGCTCTGATAGAAGCAGCTCGCTATGGGCAAGAGGAGAGTGTAAGACTACTAATTAGGCAATGTTCCGATGTTGTGCAGCAGCAAGAGGCTTTGAGTACCCCTGATGGGTCTAATGCCTTAGCTGCTGCCGCAGGTAATGGACATGTCGGTACGATAAAACTTCTTCTTCAACACGGCGCAGACATAAATTCGCATGTAGATGTCGGATATGGTAGCAGTGCATTAGCAACAGCCGCGGCGGGTGGAAGAACGCCGATGGTAAAGTTTCTTGTGAGGAAAGGCGCAGACGTGAACCTGCAGCCTTACACAGGAATGACAAGTGCTTTAGAAGCGGCAGCTCAATTTGGAGATACAAGGATGGTCAAATTTCTCGTGAAGCATGGCGCCGGTGTACGTGGACCTTCTCGCACCTTGGCGCTGAGCGATGCTCTGGAGGCCGCAATTTATGGAGGCAATATTGGATCTGTTAAGTTTCTGTACAAGTGTTATTATCGCCACATCAACCGACACAAACACATGAATCTGCAAACCGGGTATAGGTGATGATTGACTATCATTAAATAGCAATAACCTTAGGGTGTAATGAGAAGGGCTTGGTTTCTTTTACTATAATCTTAAGGCTTTATAGAGTAACTAAGTTAAAAGTAATACTCTATAAAGGCTCTCTTACTATTAATTATATAATAAGGACTTTAGTATTAATTTACAATAAAATAAGAAAATAAATAGGTAATAATTTATTAAAAGTATTATATGTTATAATAAACTCTTTTAATACTTTAATAAGGAATAAGTTAAATAATATATAATATATATAAATAAATAAATTATATTGAGTCTTCCAATCTATGTGGGGGTGAATTAGCCTGCTCCCATCCATATTCTTGTGCTGTCGCCTTGCTGGCGTGCCAAGCATCCCTTGCACCAATAACGTCGTACAAGGCAAGAGAAGAGAATTTTAATACCCATTGGAAGGAGGCTTGGGATGTCGTTTCATCGCCCTATATTCGAAGAAGTATTATAGGACCTTTACCTCTATTATCTAGAAACTGGGCCTTCATGTTTAGGCCAGTAGTCTAGCGGCCTGATTGCTACAGGTTCACACTTAAAGTTTATCGCATTGCGAACACATGTGCGGAACTAGAAAGTCTGCCATATGGAGCGAATTGCGGCAGGATTATTATACTCTTTAATAAGTCCATAGACAGACATGCGAAATAAATATTAGGGTAATGATCTATGGACGGCAGCCTTCAGTGTACCCCAAAGATAACTTGCTCTATGACTAATAAAGCATTGAGTCTTCAAGCTGAGAGAAGAATGTGAAAGCCTGTCGATCTTATTAGCCCGGCACATACATCCGTAAACAGCTCTGTTACATACCGAAGAGTCAAGATCCAACCAGTCTGTCGGTTGCCACTGACTCAGTGGATTAATGATAGACTGCAACCCCGAACTCGTTTCATCTTGATCATCAAACATTGATCCCAACTCGTCAATACTCGTTCCAGATTCATGTTCACTCGAGATAAGCGATTCCTGTTGACATTGAATCGTCTGCGATGGCCTTGTAGCATGTTGCGGCCCCTGTCTTGCCTCTTGTCGTAACTCCTCGATTATAATACTGTATCTTCGACTAGCTGATTCAGCAGCTATAGTTCTCGCCAGATGATTCTGACACTTTTCTGCAAGGTCGAAGAGTAAAGCATTACCGGGGTCTGCGGTAGTATTGCTCCTTTGCTGGATATCCCATACATAAACAACTGCCAGAGCGCAGAAGGTTACGTATGGCATCCACCATAAAGCATGGAACAGAACAGACTTTTCGGAAAACATGCCATCGACAATTTCGAGGGCGAGTTTAGCTGCACTTATGCACTGCGTTACGCAGGCTTGCAAAACAGGACTGCAGTCTTCTGAGTGATCAAGAAGGAATGGTCTGGTGGTATGCATTACGGCATGGCAGTAGGCGAGCTTCAGTGCTGTTGCTTGTCGAGAAAATATTGGTATTAGACTTGAGGGACGAACTGTGCCGAGATGGGGAGGAAGGGCTTGACGCCATTCGTGGAGTTGTTGGATGAAGCCTTGTGCTGCAGCCAGGCGTTCTTCAGGTGGCATCTTTTTGAGAGAGTAGACTTGCCGAGAGACGTTCTCAATAATAATCGCAATTCTAAAGCTGTGAGCTACATTTACGGTGGTTGGCTGGGGCATCTTACCTCGCGTGAAAGAGAAGGGAGTCAACATGACAGTCCATGGCGGGCTCCAGTGGTGACGGCCCTTGTGGTGTCATGTCTTCATCGTTGACCCTGTCAGGGAACTCTTGGTCCACATCATTGTCATGATAAAATCGAGGTCTACCAAACACAACGGCGAGATATTTATCAATGGTGTAGAGAACCCAAAAAGTTCTTTTCCGACACTCGGACAAGATGTAATCCGTGGGTTGCCGACCTCCATTCCGATATTGAGTCGACTTGCGATGCAAACCCAGGGCCGTCACGATAGGCACGGTATTTCCGAAGACATACCAAGCTTGGTTCATCCGAGATGTCTGCAGGAGATATAGAACCTGTAACACACGAGCCTGGGCTGATTCAAGACGAGGTAAACCTGTCTCTTGGGCAGTGAGATCCGATGCTTGGAGAAAGTACTGTTCGCTCTGCTGCGACATTATAGACATGCCGCCTGGTAGTGGAGCCTGTTCCGAGATTCTGTGTTGCCGAAAGCTCGCGATAGCGAGAATATTAACGACAATCGCAGCTTTAGCATGGCCGATTCCTGTATCCAACGGTTGTCCGTTGTGAACATTGTTGATAACAGCCTCAAGCCATGCTTGACAGTACTGCCTGTTCAAAACCCGATATGTGACGACACAGTTCTCGAAATAATAATTGAACAGTTCGAACGCTTCTGGCCGACTCATGAACATCAGGCCAGCATCACCCCTCGTAGTAAAAGGCTTATCACCAGCAGACATGAGAGGCTGTAGATTCTCCGAACCTGTCAAGACGCCAGATCTCGATTCTGTTTGTTGCGTCTGCTGCGCCAATCTTTTCCAAGCGCGATGGATAAAGGTCAAATTCGACGTTGGATCAAAGAACTGACCTTCAATCTCTGCAGTCTCAAGACCCGAGTCTCCTTGCGATGTAGACCTTGAGCTACCTTGTTCAGGATTGGTATCTGGTTCAGGAGGTGCAGAGCTCATAGATCCTCGCTGTGGCCCGACAGTAGGTGGCGTCGGTGGCCTTCCTCTTCGATAAAGCGAGTCATATTGACACTCCAAACGCCTTTTCACACATCCTTCGCAGGGAAGCGTTCCAGAGCATTTGAGCTTCTTGAGTTTACAGTGATCACAAGCTCGGCTAACCTATGCGCTGTAAGTCCAAGTACATAAATCCGTTTTCAACAGGATAACTGACCTTTGAGGCTTTCCGACGGTTCTCGGACTCGCGGGTTGTATCTGGAGATAGAGGCAGAACACGTTTTGACCGATTTACTGGATTTGTAACAACTGATGCTTCGGACAATGGTGTTGTTACTGGGGCTGTCATTTTGGTGGGTTTCCGAGGGTTGAAGAGAGGAATCCGAGATGTGGAGGAGGAGAGTGCGGGGAGCTCGGATATTATAGAGCATGGGTGAGCTAGACTAGTCACCCCCCGGATCTTCTATGACCCTAGTCTTAGCTTCTGCTGGGCTGGGGCTACTACGTGCTGTGGTATTGAGTTTGTGGTGTGTTCATCAGGCGATCCGTGTCTTTGCATTGCATCTACGGAATTGATCTGAGTCCTGAAATGTGGAGTGAATATTGTTTTTAGTGAGGATCGAATGATGTCGGGTTGTTCAACTGGTGTTTGAAGCTGCCACACCCTGGATCTTATCAATCTACCATCATGATTTTCGGTGTCCACGCCAATCGACAATATCGATGATTATATAGTCGTTTTACTGATGCATTTATTTATCGACTGGCCGGTCGCTTTCAGTAATTTCAAATACCTATAAGTCAATGTGATGAAAAGTTTTTAACAAATGATATGAGATTCTTTTAGTCTAAATCTACAGTACAAAGCTCTATGCTATTTGTTCAATTTCCAGGCTCTAGCCTAAGCCACCTTCTTAAGACTCGCCGATGAGATAGCAGAATGAATCTCCTCCTCAGATCCATCAGGAAGAGGCAACAAAGGCGATCTCACAGTAGCATGTGACAAAATACCCCGAGCAACAAGCGCATGCTTAAGCGCAACAGTACCCTCCATATGCGAACCCCGATGATACACAGCCTTGGTAACAGGAAGAAGCAGATCGTGGATCTCCCTCGCCTTAGCGTAATCCTTGGCCTTGCCAGCCTTGATCATCTCGAGAAGAGGCTCAGGGGCAATACCACCGTATCCGACAAGCATACCATCCACGTCAAAGGCGGTGTGGAGAAGATACTCATCGTGGCAGGTGAGGACAGGGACGTTGGGGCGTTCACGGCGGAAGACGGGGATCTCTGTGTCCCAGCGGCGCATGTTGCGAACACCGTTCTTCATGGCAATGACACCAGGAAGAGCCGCAATGTCAAGAAGAGTCTGGAGGTTGTACGTAGCCTTGGTGTTATCAGGATACTGAAACAAGATTAAAGGCAGCTTCGAAACCTCATAAACAACCTTGTATCGATCCTGAGGCGCACCAGGCTGATATCCAAATCGCAACCAACCATGCGAAGGATACAAAAGACCAGCCTGCGCACCAGCCTCCTTAGCACGCTTAGCTTCTAGAGCAGCGACTTCGGTGCCCTCGCCGGTGATACCAGCAATGATGGGGATCTTGTTGTCGACGGACTTGACAAAGGCTTTGATGGTGTCGACTTGTTCTTGCTGGGTGAGAAAAGTTCCTTCTCCGGCGTGGCCTAGAACAACGAGACCCTTGACGCCGTCGATGCTGCCGAGCCAAGAGCCCAGACGTTGGATGGCGTCGTAGTCGACTTTGCCATCCTTGGTGAAGGGGGTGACGGGGGCGGGGACGAGGCCTTTGAGATCGAAAGACATTGTGATTGGCGTAAGACTTAAGATGTCTAATGTAATTGAGAAGTGATGTTTAAGGTGTTTGTTGTTGTGATGATTGTGATTGTGATTGTTGTGATGATTTAATTCTCATTCATTGACTTTATCGTCTTCTTATATATTCAAAAGAAAGTCCACATCTCGCGCCTCGGCCTCTTCTTCAGAAGGCGAAGTCTCAAATCCCATAACAATCCTCCCGACTGAATCCGAGTATCCGAGGTGTCTTTATTTCCAAGCATCGTCGCATTGAATGGCGTATTTCAGATTTCCGAGCCTGTCCGGAGAAAGAATCCGGACTGAAAAACTCAATTTCCAGCCATGACCCCATATTCTACTAGTTCAACCCGGAAATCACTCTCATTCGTTGAGAACTCGCTAGTTTTCTACGTCGTCTCATCCCCCGCATCCCCGGACTTTACAACTCCACAATCCAACCCCAGAATCTGGGGACTAATTCCGCATGACTGGATTTCTTCACATTTCCCTGTTCTCATTAGCAACGATGCTACTCAGCTGAACCAATCTCGCTTGAATATAAAGGTGTCTCTTTCACCTTGACTTTTGTTTGTAACAGCCATCTTTTCATCATACTCTCAAAGTACTACGCAATGGCAACTCAGACTCAAGATATCGAACGCGAGTTTTCGCGTGATGAAAAGTCTGGGATCATGCATGATGAGCATGCCCAGGGCGGTTTATCGCACCAAGATGCTTATTTTCTGAATAACTTTCCTGAAGACCGAAAGAAGGCTGTTATTCGAAAAGTCGATGTAAGTTCTTCATCCAATGAATATTTCTCCTTACTTACGCAGATCAGTGGCGATTAATTCCTATGCTTGTTCTCTTGTATCTCATCGCATACTTGGACAAGACAAACATCGGTATTTGTCCAATTGACTTGTAACAACGCCGATTGTTAACCCGAGATAGGAAATGCAAAGATCGAGGGCATGACCACTGATTTGCACCTCAAGGGCATCGAGTACAACATCGTCACTGCCATCTTCTTCATCCCCTTTGTTCTCTGCGAAGTTCCTTCAAACATGATTCTTCACAAGTTCAAGAGGCCATCTTGGTACATGGGCGGCATTGTTTTCTGCTGGGGTGTCATCATGACTCTCACTGCTCTTGTGCAAAACTATGCTGGTCTCTTGGCCATTCGATTCTTGCTCGGTATCTTTGAGTAAGTTACATCAATCTATTGGATTTTGGGATAGTTGTGCTAACTTAGATAGGGCCGGTTTCCTCCCCGGTGCGATCCTGATCATCTCCAACTGGTATCTCCCCAACGAAACCCAAACCCGAATCGCGATTCTTTACACATCAGCTGCAACAGGCGGTGCTTTCTCCGGCCTTCTAGCATTCGCTATCGCCAAGATGGACGGCATGGCGGGCCTTGAAGGCTGGCGTTGGATCTTCCTCATCGAAGGTCTTTTCACTGTCGTTGTCGCCATAATGTGTGTCTTTCTCCTCTGCGATTCACCAGCTCTCTCTACCCGCTGGCTCGACGCCGATGAGATTCGATACCTTGAGCTTCGACAACTAAGCCGCCGAGCTACAGTCCCCATGGATTATAAGGAGAGCGATCACTTTAATCTTCGTTTGTTCAAGGATATCCTTATGGACTACAAGATTTGGCTTCTGTTCTTTGCCAACTGGTCTAATGCGGTTCCTAACTATGCTATGAAGTTCACTATGCCTACCATCCTTCGCGGTATGGGGTATACTTCTAGTGACGCTCAACTTATGACTATTCCTCCTTATGCTATTGGAGCTATCTCGGCTTATCTGTTTGCCATCTTTGCGGACAAGTATTCATGGCGAGCTCCTTTCATCTTGGGACCTCAGTGTTGCCTTGTTGTTGCTTTTATCATTCTGTTTGTCAAATCCAGCAACATTGATGATAACATTGCCGTCTGTTACTTTGCCGTCTGCCTTGCATGCTTCGGGTAAGTTCCTCATAATCAGCATCATAACCATCCACTAACAATTACTAGCATGTATCCTATTCTTCCCGGTGTCAACGCCTGGAATGTCGCCAACACACCCGACCCCGCCAAACGATCCGTCAACATCGGTCTTCTCGTCTGCGTTGGCAACATTGGTGGTCTTATCGGCTCTTACATCTACCTTGAGCGTGAGGCTCCTCGATATCCCACTGGCTATGGTACTTCCCTTGCATTTGGATTGGCTGGTATCGTTGCTGTTCTGTTGCTAGAGACTCTTCTCAAGAGAGGTAATGTTAAGAAGGCCAAGATGACGGAAGACGAGGTCAGGCAGAGATACACTGATGAGGAGCTTATTCGCATGGGTGAGAAGAGCCCTCTGTTCAAGTATGCTCTGTAAATCATCCATAAGATCATGTATTAGCTTAGGACACATCGCATTGGCTCTCCGTAATAAACAGCCCTCAAGATCCGCATAAACCTTGTCCAACAATTGACTTTTTATGCATCTCAGCCTCATTTACCCGCCCACCGTTTGTCTCACTAATAAAATTACCCCAACCCTCCCCATTCGCCCACTAAATATGACATTCTCACACACCACCTTGTAATGTGATTGGTGCCCACAAGTTACAACCCATGTCAGGCAGCATCTTTCTCGCCTCTTTGATTCGAGCCAAGCATTGGCAACACAGCACCAACCCTTGCGTTGGTTGGATAATCATGACGTTGCGGGTTTTACTACATAATCAGCCGCATTTCATCCCTTTTGCTGACAGTCTTACCCCGGATTTTCAACTGCGAATTTTCGGTCTGAACACGATGTCGGTATGGCGCCAAATCCAGATATCACCACGAGAGCCCAGCAGGTGTTAGAGGCGTGGAGCCAGGGTTTCAATATTGGTGCTGTGATTATTCTGATTTTGTTGGTTTTGTGCAATTACCGAAAGAATACGCTTTTACATAAGCTTATTCTTGGTGAGGTGAGTTGAGTGATCTCTTTGTTTGAATTGACGTTAATCATGAATAGCTTCTTCTTGCTCTTGGGCATGGTTTCTTTTCCTTCTTTGATGAGCCGGCATATGGATGGTAGTATTGCATTGATTCGTTGAATGATATGGCTAGCTAACGAGATACAGGGTTCTTAGCAGTACGGCAACTCTATTATATATCTCATACTTCATCCACAACCTCATCGCATGGCTAAAGATTCGGCCATTCCTACCAAAATGGGGAGCCCGATTCTTCATCATATCTGTCCTCATCGTACAGCCTTACTGGGTTCTTGAAACCTGGGCCAATTTTCAATATCACAATCATCTTGGAAGTATGATCTTCAACACATCGAGGCTTCTTGAGCCACTATTCAGAGACCCATGGTGGGTCTTTACGACTATCAAGTTGGTTCTAGCCATCAACGAAAACTACGAATTCACCATTCCTGGCCTTATTCGAACCAGCCCACGTTTCGGAATCATGTTGTTTTGTTTGTTTCTGTCGATCGTCTTTTTAATCACTGATGTCATCTTCATGATTGCTGTGTCCAAAAGAGGGGGCATCAATCCGTTCTGGAGAGTGAGTTTCTTTGTTCTCTCAGCAAACCACTTCTAACAGGTTTAGCTCGCTTTGGTGTTCAAATGTGCATCTGATGTCATTTTCCTAGATGACTTCAAAAGCGTCCTCGACCGAATCTCAGAATCAGCAATGCGAAAAATCACAACATTCGAATACCGAGACAACACATCACCATCTGTCAACCAACACGCTTCAGTTGATTTTTCTTCACCCAGTTTCCAACGAAAAAGCTCAAGATTCGGATCATCTTCTAGAGCAGAGATGGGCTCTATTGTCCATCCAGTTGGCTCTCGAGATGATGGCCATTATGAGTTTGCTTCGAATTATAGTCAGGCATTTGTTGAGGATGGTGCAAGACGGTCTAGTTCGCATTCTCCCAGGCGGAGAGGAGAATCTCAGGATAATATGATTACTATACAGGAGGATGAGGGGCCAGGGGATGTCGAGGATATCCCGATGGAGCCAGTCAGGGCGCGGACGAGGAATGATCAAGCTCGTTAGGCGAAAATGAGATATATATATTTATGGTGAACACTAAAAATCTTATTATGATTATAAAATTGTTATAAAGAAATATATTGCTTCTTTTCCTTGAACCCCGCGAACAAATTCTGACTTTTACCATACCTTCAAGTCCCATTCTCTGATACAACGCCTCCCACTAACTCTGATTTCCAATCTCTATCGCAATATTAAGCATACTCCTCGGCCACCAAGCCTCCACGCCCAAAAACTCCCCAAAGAAATTCTTCCTCCCCGTAAACTTCACAATCCTCCTCAACTCACAAGCCCCAATCCCTCCAATCCACCAAACACCATCTAGCAACATAACCAAAACAAGCCAATGAGCAAAAATGTCCATAGCTAGTCTTGTTGTCTCAGAGACTTCTCCCTCACATTGAATACCCTCGTCGGGAATACTATCAGGACTGGTGGGAATGTTGTCGAGGATCGATTGGATGATGCTGAGGAATTCTTCGGGGATCCGGTTCAGGAACCACATTATTGTTCGGCGGAGGGGTTTGGGGGGTGTTGAGAATGTTACGCGGGCCATGTAACTTCGGAGCCAGGGTGATACGTCTGCGAGTTGACTTAGTGCTGCCCAACCTGCTTCTAGATCAGGTTGCGATGAGTCCGCGTAATAATTGCTCTGCTCTGGATGGAATAGCTCGTTGACGATATTGCTCAGAGCTTCGAGAGCTACAAGACATGCTTGAAGGTCTGTGTCCTCACTAGGTGATTCCCACGATGGTGCCAACTGCGTAGCAAATTCCAAAGTCTGCGCTCTAGTCCGCAGCTTCTCCAGCGCTGAACCAGATGTAGCAGCAATAATAGGCATAAGAAGACTTTCAGTCCGTGAAGTAGGTCCATTCTCCCCCAAAGGAACCAACCCATTAGTCGATTGACTATTCAGGGTGATCCCGGGCGGACTAGCCGTAAAGTCCTCCAAGAATCCAAATTCCTTGGTTGAGTGCAAAAGACCTGTATAAGCCAAATGCGCAGCGCGAATAAGCGTCGTCCAATGCAGCTGCGCAGGCGCCAGACTCGTTCCCTCCCTCTCATCCAACGTCTTTGCAACTTGAATCCTCACAGCATGATTCGCCGTTGCGTAAAGAACCATCAGCGGTGCATTCGCAACAACGTGATCGTAGTGATTAACAAGTGGGATATCCGCCCTTGTTTGCTGAAGAGAAACCCTATGGTGTTCATCCGCAAGAGCAAGAAGATGTCTAACTTGGGATTTGTCGATAGTCTGCGCAGGTTGAGATATCATGTCGTGGCATTTTCGCACTGCTGCTAGTGCGAGGATGGAACTCATGAGGGGCTTACTTCTGAAAGCAAGGTTCGGAAAACCGACTTGTAAAGCGTACAGATCCTCTTCGTCGTAGGCTAATGAGCGAGCTGTGTGGGAGAGATAGTAGCTAAAGAGTTCAAGCTCAGCGGCGCCGAGATCGACGGATGGAAAGGGAATTTCTGGAGAGAGGATGTTGAAGTTGGGACTTGGTGCGAGATAGGGTGATAGGCCGGGTGAGAGATCTGATGTTGAGCCGAGACTTGCACTGGCTGAACGGGCGTAGTGTGGTGTAGGTATGGTGAGTGATTGGAGTTGACTCCATGTGTTGTCTTCTTGAGTGGGTGATCTCAAAGGACGTGATTTTTGACGGGGATATTCACATGGGATGTCTTTGTCGAGACATCGTGAACATTGAGGTCTTTGCTCATCACACTATCACCGTTAGTTATCAATCGGCACTGATTGAGTATGGGGACAATTACCTTTTTTCTTCTTTGCTTGCAGCCAAGACATCCATGTCTAGACTTTGTATGTGATCTTCGTGATCTAACATTCGACGTAGGACTTGGTGTTTTATTCGCACTACGCGACGGTGATTCCTGACTTGTCGACATCTTTGTTCTCTAAACTCTGAACTTGACTTGCGTAATCACAATTAAATGTTGTGTGGCGACTAGACTTATATATCCCCATCATGACAATTAAGCTTACATCGTCACAATCACTAGTCCTTCAATCCGTGTTCTAACTGGCTAACGTGACTCCACATTCAAACCGCAGCCAAAAATGATTTGAATTAATTCTCAGCCTCGAAATTGATCTACGTAATCGGTGCCGCGGGGCCGTTAGTCCAGTCCGCGTGGAGAACTGCGCCCCGCTAACTCAGCCCCCGAGAATTTGGAATTTTTGTCAGCAGCAATGACTTACAACGTTGGCCAATAGTAATTAAGGTGGTGTACCGGGTGGTCGGCGAGAACGAAAATGGCTGTCGCTTTGTGCAAATTGCGACGCTGGACTGTGACGTGGGTGACATGCTACTGTACCCAGTGGCTTCCGACATTTACGTTTAACAACGGGCAATGTAAATCGCGCCCTACTACGTAGTATTCTCAAAGGAGCAGCTAAAGTGTGTGGGAAATACAAGCCAATAGACTTACAAGAGTATCATGTAGGAACAGCGTCACATCAAGTACTTGTCGCAAAAACGGCCTAATACGGTATCTGATACTACCCTGCAATGCTATGACGGGATGATGAGTCGAAGTGTCGGTGAGGTCATAACCGACGCTAGAAGAGAAATGGAAGGGCGGGAGAATAGATTCGCCGATCCATATGCACTGTCATGCTCTTGCATGGGCTTTTTGGTAGTGACTCATGGGTTGGCAAGTTGATTACTGATATGTATGGTGAGGACTTGGGCAGCGGCATTAACGAAATCCGGCCTGCAAGATCACTCAATGGTTATACCGTCGAGCATTTTATCTTGCTGCCTAGAGATACACGGGCCTTCTGTAAAAAGAAATGGTAAATATTGTATGTGATGTAGGGTAAATAGCATTACCAAATTGTCAGATCCATGCCAATCATCAATGTTATTCCACTCCGCGCCATGCTAACACAATGGTATCTCAATCCCTTGATGAAACAAACACAATTACAACAGACAATCTTTATCCCACAAATCTTCTGCAAGGTCTATGCCAATCTTTTAGTGATCATCCACCTCAACACTGCGAACGATGTGCGCGCGACGGACGCCCATTCTATAGTGCTTCCGAAAGCCGCTCACGTTGCGCTCCTCCCGGTCTTCCTCTCTGTCTTCATTCTCCTCTTTGTCTTGGTCTTCCTTAATCTTAGGCTCTTCAATTGTCGAGGCGACGTTATTCTGCTGCGTGGAGTGTCGGGTGCTTTGAACTACAATTCTCAGCTTCAGACCTACCTCAACGTCTCCCTTTCATACCTTCCGATGTACCTAGCTCTGGGCTCGGCCGATTATCCCGGGAATTGTTCTCAGGGCCCCGATTATCTTTTAGTGGGGGCGCACAACCCGGCGGGTTTTTGCGACAATAATCGGTGTATTCCTCAACGGCGTCTTTGTGTCGAGTGCGAGGGCAGTTCTTGTCGTAGACCTTGAGCTTGTTCAACTGGACCCAGCCCGATGTACAGTCATGCGGAAAGTCTTCCTCCTTCCGAAAGAAAAGACCGGGAAGGGATCGCTTGTGAGCCAACTCTCCATTGTCTTCATAGCCCGGGGCCCAAGGGCGTGGAGCAATATCCGTGCTTTGCGCACCATCGTAACATTGCGGGATTGATGTATTGAGCTCAATTTTCTCTAGAGTTCTTTCGAAGTAAAATCGTGGGAATGGTCCCCAGGGAACGATCATGATAGGAACGAAACACTGGCTCTTGGAATTGTACCAGCTGAGAATGTCACCCGGCTTCGCATTAATAACTCGAGGATCAATATCCTTGAATGTCGTGGGTATTTTCCAGATATTGGTTGAACCCTTCGTTCGTCCACGCTTGTGTTTCTTTCTTTGTTCATTCGTGGGCTTTACAGTCTTGGGGTGCTGCTCATCCTCACTTTCAGCTTCTGTCGTGTCGCCAGCGCGAGCGGAAGACAGCTCGAAGCACGCATTGTTTTTGTCGGCTAATTCAGCATTGCAGCCTGATACATGAGTGCCCAGCTTTACAACAATCTGCTCGAGTGTAATATCGAATTTACGGCCGTGATTGGCGTGGACATGCTTTTGAGCCTCCTCAACAGCCTCGACTGACTGGAACTGTATTCCGCAATCTTTGCACTCTAGGATGTACCAATGTCCATCGTGAAACGGAAACTGCACAATCCTGTACTTGACTGGGGCTTCACCATCTTGGTAGACCGCATTGAACTCGATCGATCGGGCCGGTGTAAGGGAGGGCGTGATCTCGCCTCGACGACTGCGTTTGACGGGTCGGTTCTCATTGAGCGAGAGATTGGAGGATTTCCGTCGGGGTGTAAAGCTTCTTCGTTTACCGGTCGGAATAGGTTCGGCGTCGTCGACTAGTGGGGGCGGGGAGTCAACGGTCGGTTCGCGCTCTGGCTCAGCTCTCTCCAGACTTTCGTGGACGACAGAGCTGCGAGATGGTGTAGGGATCGAATCAGCAGGCAAAGGATTCTGTGTCGCCTGGCGCTCAGGAGCTATAATTGAGTGAAATTTTTGCGTAGCCACAGTACACTCATGAACAAGCCCAAGCATATGGAATCGTCGCGCAAATGTGGCTCTGTCTTCGTTGATCGTTTTATCGAGGCTGTATTTCTCCAGCACGAGCTCCTCAATCGGCTGGGGATCAACATTTCCAAGTGTGTCGGCACGAGCGGTTTTAATCTGCTCTTGAATCTGCTCCTTAAGGCGCTCGCGGCGTTTTTGTCGTGCGACGATGTCTGAAGATCTGAACTGGCTGTTTAGCGCCTTGAGCAGCTCCATCTTCTCCAGGATTGGACCCGTGAGTGCGATTAGGTCGTCCATGATGTCGCGTGGACATCAGTCAGGCGGTCTCTCACAGGGACGGCCGATGAGAGGGCATGAGAGAGATGACATGAATAAAATATAGCAAATATATTGCAGGAGGAAAGTAGAAGATCAGGTGGGGAGTGCAAGATGCGGGGGGCCTTGAAAGTGCAGCTGGGAGCCGTGTTTGCTAGTGACAGCGAATTAAGCTTGGGCCAATGACCGTTGCGTGTTGGTTGTAACCGAACCCGCTAAGCATCAGCCACCAAACGGAAAGAGGGCCACTTCCTTGGCACATGATTTCTCTTTTCTCTTGTCTCAATTGGATGCGACAGGCACTGATAGCAAGATCTCATTTTAAGTACTTTAATAGGTAGTATTAGGGAACACTTAATAAAGAGAAAAGCTTAATAATTTCAACGTAGCTAGAAGAGAGGACTATTTAAAATAGCCCGGGCTACACAAGCATTGCCCATATTGCCAATGGCTGCCGATAGGCTTCTTGCATACAAGCAACTAGGGCAATCAATAAATACATACAAACAAATGCATCAGTTGTCAAACAGGTGCAGCCACCAGCAGCCGAAGTGGTCAAACAATTTTAATAAAACACCAAGTATCCAAACGACTTCGGCTCGACCTAGCTTACTCTAAACAACGTCTCTTGTTCGAATGAAGTAGCAAAGTATATGTTATAGGAGTATATACATAAAAACAAATACCATCACAAATACATCAACCTCCCTCCCAGAGTGTAAAGGTTCAGCTCCGTTAGTTGCTTCGTTAGTTGCCTCGCTGCTTGTTTCACCATCGTTGACGGCAGAGGACCTGGAGAAGTCGGACTTGTGCATGTTGCCGAAGGTATTGTGAAGACAAGTCTGTAGTGCTACTGGCAAATCCCCACTCATGCTTCTCTTGAACACAATAGGAGAAGTCTTCTTTAAGATTACTGCAATTCTTCGTGGTGGACGGATTCTGAAGTTTTGTTATTAGTATCCTTAGCCATAAAGAGCTCTAGAACTAACCAAAGAGACAATTCCTCGAGATAAATGCTTCACCAAAACAGTATATTCTCGCATGTAAATATAATTTCATCGTTATCATACCATAAACCGCAGTCCTTGGTGGTTTCCGGGGCCACTGTTAAGAATGGTTCTTTGCTACGGCGATGGCGGTGATATGAAGAGCGGAAATTGACTTTGAAGATAAATCAAAAGAATATCAGTAGGAAGAATTTCATTCTGCCAAAATGCGACTTTTGAGATGGAAAAGTCACTAAGATAATTGTTATAGCATACCTAGTGGACGAGCTCAAATTCCAAGGATGGGGATTCTCGGGACTTATAATATGTCCAAACCATCTTATTAGCAGCCTATTTCACTCAATCGATATTAAGCTGCTAGTTGACTGAATTCTCAAGCGTTATATAATTCTGCATGTTGGCTCTACAGTAGCACTTATTACATACTGACCAAGACCCTAAATTAAAAAATAATATATCGCTCAGAGCTTTAATCTTAGTCCTTAATAGCTCATATTGCATAATAGGCCGATCTTAAATCTACTATCTAGTGATAGAGATGGGAAATATAAGCGTATAGGACAGAATTTAGATAAATAAATGACATTCGCGTTATTATCTATAGCTTTAAGGGCCTTAAACCTCTTTAGCTAATTTATAATTTAATTGCAGATTATGTGGGATTGGTGATAGGCTTGATACCCAGTTATTGGGCTGATCTTGGCCGCCGATCTTCAGGATCTCTAGTCAGTGCCATAACGAAACCGAGATTCTATATCGTGCAGACGAGCTCTTTACGCCAGGCTTCAATCACCACTGCTATGACTGCAGTAACATATAGTGCAGATCAACAACCGGTTGCCAAGCTCTTTCTCATCATCAGAGCTGTGCCAAGGTTCATGGCCGAACCCTATCCTCAATTAGCCTAATCAAGGATGCAGGAGATAAACGGAGTAATTGGTTTAACGAATCAAAAGCAGGCTCCATATAATAAAGAGGCTCTTGTGGTCCCAGATATAAAGTGCATCATGCTTGAACCACCATGACATCATGCTTCAAACATCAAAAGAAACTTTAGCGACTCTGTAAACAAGGAAATATAAGTCAATTACACGTTCCTATTATCTCAGTCTTTGAGTTAAGGTCTTTGCCGTTTCGACATCATCTCTTTAAAACTATGGCTAGTGCAAAAACGTGGTCATTTAGATATATCAACTTATCAAGATGAGACGGCAAAGAATACCAAGT
>JACYFE010001381.1:0-43855 GCA_014764975.2 Fusarium sp. DS 682 | reverse complement strand
GGAGCTCCGATCTGTCAGGCTGACCGGCATTCACGGCTAGCTGTGGGTTGCGGGTCGGCCCATGCCGCTTCGTCCGCTGCGCTACCCGCTCCTGCTCAGAGCCAGCTGCAGAGAGCTGGTATTTATGCTGCTTTGTCGAGGCAGCAATTGCGCCACTGAGGCAGCTGAACTATATATTGATACTTGACTATTGATATGACAGCCTGGATAGAGATTATATTGTTTAAACTTCTGAGAAAAAAGTTAGAAGCTAGAGGCTATTCTGTATGGTTGAAAGCTAGATAAAAAAAAATTAAAAAAAGTATAAATTTGGAGAATGTGGACGCTGTCGTGAATCATAAAGGTCATAATGCTGAGACTATTGTCCTGAAGAGGTAATGTGAGGCGCGGTATATGCAGCCAAAGTCCATCTGCGGTATATTGAAGATAGGTGATCAAGTCCGAGAAAAGAATATGTGATCTTTGATGCTGTGCAAGCATTCTCCGAACTTGGTCGTGAGCATGTTTCTGTAGAAGGCGCTGATTGAGTGGTGAAGGAATATAAAGACGCTGGCGCCAGACCGAGGTAGAGTATAGATGTGCGAGTCCATTGGAGAAGGTAAAGTGGCCCCTGCAGCGGATGACGTGACTTTAAACTCAAACATCTCAGAAGCTGAGAGAAGCGAACGTATGCTAAAGATATAAAAAGCAGAACGCTGATACAGTAATACCTTGACTCAGTATATGTTCTGGCCATATGATGGAAAGTAAAAGTAAGCCACCGTTGGCGAAGGAATAATATGAGGCATCGCTAAGCCCTGCATGTAATAATGTGTCGGTATTGCTTGCTGATAATGCGCAAGATGGGAGGCAATACAAGGATTGTAATGCAGTGAAGAACTGCCGACACTCGAATACGAGGTCGCCGAACTGCTTGGCTCGCTTGAGGGGAGGGGTTTTGGTATAGCACCCTTTTGATACCCCTTTGGCCGATACTTAGCCAGACAAGCTGACTTCTCCTCTCTTTCCGGGTGGTAAACCACGTCAAAGTCCCCAGGCGCAGAAGAATTGACAATGATGCGCACTGGGCCAGGTGACCCCGAGACATAACCCTTATTCAAACAGAAAGGGTATTCTTTCCAAGGTCCCGACGCTTGAAGAGCAAGCTCTTCCTTGTTATAAAATTGACGCGGGTAGATAGAGTCGCGTCCCATAGGGCTCTTGGGAATTTGCTTGGCTTGTTCCCTGACCTGGCTTGCTGGGATTTTGCGGTACCACTTGTCCAAGACTAACTCAGAAAGTGAATAGTGGGAGGAGTCTGAACAAGTCTCCCACTTGTCTTGATAAATTGGAGGGGTGGTGGTGCTTTGGTTGTTAAGCTGGTCGAGTTGACTCAGCGCTTCGAAGGTAAGAGCAGACATCTTGAAATAATAAAGAGTCGCTTTGAAATAGGATCAGGTAAAGATGGGATGAAAGTCGGAGATAGAAAAAGGTAGTGAGAGTATCCGCTAAGACAAAAGTTGAAGACTAAGTCTTTGTTTGCTGGTACTATGTCCAGGTTTCAGGTAAAAGTAATAGACAGACAATAAATCAAAGGTTGAAGAGAAGGCCTAGGTCTCAGGCAAGTTTGTCGACGGAAGAGATGATAAAGATTCAAGAGAGAGATATGCTCTGCGCTAAAGACAGTGGCCAAGGTCTGACGACTTGCGAAAAGAAGAAGGGTAGTATGTCAGGTATCTTGGAGAAGTCGTTATAGAGAAATAGGAAGATAGCGTCGAAAGGTGAGCAGAAGCTGAAAGCTGGAGACTTGAAACTTGAAGCTTGAGAAGCAGGCAAGTTTGTAGAAGGGAAGTTGGAATTTAGAGAAAGGGGAGACAGCATGGGTATTTATACCCGACAGTGTTAGAGTTTGAGAATCTCAAGATCTCGGAAGCCCTCTACCCTAATGACGAAAAGAGGGTTGTGCACAGAATGAAAAGCATCATATACGTGTATCTTGACCACTGTCAGCGTTAATAGGCCGGAGCAGGTGTAGGTTCTTGACGTGGCGTAGATTGAGTTAAGTCATTTCTACCGTGAACGAATCAGGTGTCATGAGTCTGGATAACAGCTTATCGCTCAGCAGTTAAATAGGAGTGATTAGATTTTCCCCAGGCTGGGGAAATAAGCTTGTTTATCTTCTGCAACCTCATTCGCGACCTAAAGTCTATATCAGTGGCCTTTATTGGCTTTCCCAACTGGAGAGATATTAACACTTTCCGTTATGAACCTTATTACAGATTCGGAAGAAACTGGCGAATCGGTGTTCCATATAACTCACTATATGTAAATTTTGACGTGGACCGTGATTCAGTAGACGAGTCTCCATGAGTTGGGTAACGCACGATGAGTCATTCCCGCAGAGTTTAAGGGGTGATGATTTAGTTTTGCACCTCTCCTGCCTCTTTATATCTTCTGTGGTTGGTGCCAGGCTCATTAATATTTAACTTGGACCTGGCATTCAAAATTTCTTCTTATAGTGATGCCTAGGAGTTAGGGAAACTTGATCATATTTATTAAACTTCGAATTCACAAATGAATGAAATAGACAGGAATGAGTAGGTGGCAGTACATGTGAATGTAAGTAGTTTTTGTTATTCAAAGTTCAATATTTAAACTCTCAACAAGGCTCATTGCTATATCTAGTCATCTCTTCATACTCTAGCTTTTAAACCCACACATCCCCTTTCACGCAGTCTCTGGCCCCTGAGCATATTGTCTCCAAAGAGAGTTCTCTAACAAACTCTCCATGGCACCATTCTCCGTGCCGACAAACACCTCGACACCAGGACCCGCCTCAGGCCGATCAGGCAGAATAATGTGCATTGAGTGAGTAACCCCAACAGAGGGAGGTCGAAGAGCCTTGATCTGGCCACCGAGGGCAGGACCCCACTGGATATCGTAGAAGGGGAACTCTCTCCATGATGAGAACAGACCATGGTTGCCGGGCATATCGAGGAAGATGACAGGTACCAGTCGGGACACGTTGCTGAGACGGTCCACGATGGAAGAGATGGTGGCGAGGTATGTATCCTTCGACTTGTTCACGGCACCTCGAACGACGAGAGCGATATCGGCAAGACTGACATCGTCGTGCTCTAGAATCTTCTCAATATCCATGACGGCTGGTGCAAAGCCAAGAATATTTCCGAGAGTGTGCTTGTGAATCGGCTTGCCAGCACGACGACGGCCATCCAGGGCGAGACCAATCATAGATGGCCCAGTTGGCTTATCCTCACCCTCCTTCTTCCCATGCTGAGCAGTCATAGTGCAGCGCCAAACTAACGCTGTTATGGCATCAGTCGTAGAGATGTAAGATGACTTGTCGTCAGACTTGAAGAGCTTAGCATTGCAAGGCGCAGCAGCCTCCTTCAGCGCTTGAATCTTCTCGGATGAGAAGTAAAAGATGTGACCGTGGTGAATGGGTGAAGCCAGCTTTGGTGGGGGTCCTTCGGGTGTGAAAGGTAGTTCGACGTACTCGGGGTGATCCTCAGGCTTGCCGACGATGGTGTCGGATGGTTTCATCAGCTTCGCTCTGTCGTCAACGGGGATATCGACAGGGTTGGTGATAGACAGGCCTTGCGCCTTTCGGACCTCTTCGGCAAAGATCTCAGTGAACTTGTACGATGTTGTTCCATCAATGTAAGCGTGAAGGAACAAGACGTTGAGAAGTAAACCGCCCTTGATGAAGTTGAGCTGCAACATGGTAGTGTTCAATCGATCCCCAGCACGAGGCCATTCTCCGCCCATACCACGTTGACAAACAACATCAGGTTCCAAGACAGAAGTAGGAAAACCCCGACGTTTCAACTCTTCAAAACTAGGAAAGTCCTGATCGCGAAGATCCTTGATCATAAAGTCATGCTCAATCTCATCACCATAATGACGAAGTTGCAACAACCCAGTCTCAGGATAATCAGCAGTAGGAACAGCCTCACAACCAGCAATAGGAGTTCTTTGCTTAAAAGCAGAATAAGCTTTCTTCAAGATAGATGTAATCTCCTCAGCATCGTACCCCTCACCAAGCTCAAAGTGAAGAAGACTTCGAATCCATCCCAAAGGCCCAATCTTCTCAGTGGGCAGTAAAGGGGGAGCAAGATCAGGAAGCGGTGTGACCTGTTCGGTAGCGGCGGTCTTGGAGTGGAGAACAGGCTCGTCAATGACGAGAATTTCTGTTTTTGCGGGAGCCATGATGTGAAGTGGGTATGTTTTGTTTATTCCGCTTTGCTTTGGCGGAAGGGGGGCTTGCTTCTAATACTTGGACAGACGAAAGGACTTTTTCACAGGCAAAGGTCGCCACGCGGAGAGATGGACAGTTTCGGGCCCTTGAACCCTTCGTCTTATCCATGTGTGTTTCAGGGCGTGCGGCCGAGGTGGTTACATTTTTTGTTCCGAGTATTAGGATCGTCGGTGTTGGTTGAAGTGCAAGACGGGCCAAGCTTTCTTTGGCAACGCTTCTAAGGCTCGGTTGCGAACCACTAATATTGTGAAAGTTCCGAAAGAGCTTGACATTCGTCGAATTAGATGCCTTTTGGGTGATGAGTGTAACCACTCAAAAGGCTTGTCTGCCAACATACCTCCCCATCCTATCTAAGAAACCCAGAGAAACGTTGTATCGACGGATTGCGTGTTCTTGACCCATAACGCCGCATCCAACAACCATGTTTCAATCTCAAAATACCTAGATAAAGCAACATCGAAAGTGGAATCTTTCACAGGTGGACCTTTTTGTAAGCTGCTGTCAGCATCCACAAACGAATCCTTGGGCCAAACCCGTGGTGCCGGAGCCGTTAGTCCAGGGATCATCTTCGACTGTTTTACCGATAGAAGAAATCAGGGCCGTAATCGCCTCCACATGCAGATAACGTGAAGAAAATGGACCCTCCAATGAAACATCACAGGCATTATCGTGGATACGGTGGGTACATAAACGGTTGAACATGGGCCAAGTCCTGAAACGTGCTTTTCTCCGGCAAGAAAACCCTGCAATATCCGGCCGGAAGTAGGTCGCGGTACAGGGATTTACTTCCGTGGTTCGATTCCAGAGCCGCAAGTTCTTGGCAGTTTATCTCCCCCTGATAAGAAAGGCAGATCTTGGCATTCCTACCATTATCTTCAATGTCCACAAGATCTCAATGACCACAGCGTTAATCGCTATCGAAGGATTTGAAAAAGGGTCTGAGATGATGTTTAAAACATTTCTGTAGCATATTCCCCCTAAGACAAAGGCCCTCGGGCGGTTTCTGATTCTCCATGTCAGCCAACAGAAGGTAGCATCGAAGTGGACTCCAACCCCGTCAGAGCCTGCACTAAGTTTTCACAAATGGCCTGTTTATGAGGTTTTGCTTCATTTCCGCTGAGTAAACGAAAAGAAAAAAACGAGCCCGTAACAGCGAAGGATTTGCAGTGAGCAGATTGCCACTGGAAAAAGAAACGATGCTGGACTCGGGCCTGGGAACCCAGGGGATTACTTGACTAGCCCATTTAATGACCAACAGCCCATGATACAAGTTGAACCAACCTTTGTCTCCGTGATGTTGTGCATGCAGCTAGTCTGATATTGCAGATATGGCAGTTGACCCTAATATTGTAGCCATTTTTGGCCCGCCGCCGAAGGGTCTGGATCTTGAGAAGAATGTTATCACAACTTACAATGTTGTCGTTTGCGTTGTTCTTGGCATTGCTGTTACGGTTGTTGGCTTGCGGTTTTATGTCAGGAACATGAAGTCTGCCAATATCGAGATGGATGATTGGGCGGTGTTGGTCAGCCTGGTAAGTGCTTTGGATGGAATGGATGAGCTTCTACTGATTGAGTTCAGTTCTGCGCTTCAGCGACTGTTGCGATGACAATACTGGGTGAGGCCCCTTTTACAATATCCTAGTGTTCTTATGCTAATAGGTGATAGCTGGAGAGCATGGCTCTGGAGCTCATATTTGGTCAATCAAACTCACTACGCTCGTCGATGTCTTCAAAGTGCGTCCATCGAGGCCAAGCTATTCTACTTGATCCAAAGGCTCACCAATCATCAGATAGTCTACGCCGAACCCTTCGTATACGCTCTCGCCGTCACATCCGTCAAAATCAGCATCCTTCTCCTCTACCGTCGTCTCTTCCCTCTCGGCATCGACAAAAACCGACTCTATACAATAATGTTCTGGATTGCAACGTTTATGACAAGCGTGTACCCATTTATTCTTTGGATCACTATGCCTTTCGCCTGTCGACCTGTCAGTCATTTCTGGAACCAATATCTTGGCGCCAAAGGCAAATGTATCGAAGTCAAACTGTTTTTCCTTGTTCTTGGAATAATGAACATGATGAATGACATCATAATCTTGACTGTTCCGATACCAAGAATTTGGGCACTTCATATGAACAACAAGACCAAGATCTCCATCATTTGTATTATGCTGCTTGGAAGTTTGTGAGTCGTGTCGAAACGCTTTGCCGCCACCGCTTTCTAACATTCTTCAGTGTCTGCGTTGCCAGTATCGCTCGCATTTACTACCTCTGGGGTTTCTTCCAGAACCTCGATGCAACATGGTGGATGGGGCCATCATTCGCCTGGTCCAGTCTGGAGCCCTGCGTCGCAGTCATCTCAGCTTGCCTACCCACGCTAGCACCTTTGTTCCGAATCAAGCGGATCAATTCGACTTCACGCGGTACTCCATCAGGACCAACCGACCTATCCAAGTCAGGATCCAAACACTTCCAGCTGTTCAGTGTGAACAGAGCCAAAGGCAACGCTTTTGGTAGCGACGATGATGAAGTTGAGCTGACGTATGATGTCGGAAGAGGAGGTACTGGAGATGGATCGATCTGGAAGAACCAAGGGGGCTCGGCCGCTGAGCAGGGGATTGTCGTTCAAACTCAAGTTTCTGTGACACATCAAGACAGGAAGGGTCGTACCAGCACTGAATAGGTCATTATTCTAAATGATAGTCCATTAAGCAGAGCGACGCTATTCTACAGTGTTTTGAAATACTTATCAAACGTTCGCACCTCATCATCTTCAGGATAGTCATAACAGTTCAATACAAGAGAATGAAACTCATCAAGCTCAACAAGACACATGGGTAAATACTAATACAAGTTCAATAAAACTACCAGCGCTAAGTGAGATCCAATTGCCAATGCAATCAAGATCTGGAGAAAAAGAATTCTACTAATCTATGATACTTACCGAACATCGCAACTAAAATGAGACCACGACCAGCGTGACTCTTACACCCGCCCACCAAAACCCCAAGCTTCTGAAAAGAAACTGCATCTTAGTTGTATGCAGCTTTCCAACCCCGAACCCTCATCTCCTCTGGGCTACTGTTCAAAACTTGCGGCTGGAGCTCAGCAATTCTTTCTTCGAGGGTCTTGATTGTTCCTTTGTTCGGCTTGTACTTCGACACACAGCGTTCTCGAACCCAGGCAAGGACTCGCTCTAGATCTTCTCGCTTCTTTAGCGCCGTCTTCTGGTCCAAGTACTTGATATAGTCACAAGGTACCATGACCATAACAGGCTTGCCGTACCGGTACAGGGAAAGAGGGCTAGGGTTCTCCCTATTGTATCTGGCACGGTCCCTGGCGGCGTGGTAGTCAAGGATATCCTTTGGGAATAATATCATTTCACCAAAACCCTCCCTGTCGGTCAAATGGGTACCATCTTTAATGGCTTGTTCAAACATGGCAGCAGTGTCTGCATTGATCTGCAGAAAATTGGTGACGAAGTACACGCGTCTGTCGGCTGCTGCTGCTGCGATTTCCTCTGTCAAATTAGCTTCATATTCTTTAATAGAAGGGGAGGTGAATAGGTTCGAGATCCACTTCCTGGTCTTTGAAAGGGGATTCTTGACCTTTGAAGAAGAATGCATCTTGGTGTTCGTGTTAGTCATTTTCGGAAGTCGGCGAGGGAAAAAAACAGAAGTTGGATTTATGGAAATTGCGTGTACAAGTGGTATGGTAGTCAAATAGAGTTGTCAATCAAAAGATGATGAATGAAGTTGTGAAGAGAGAAAAGAATGTCCAGCTCGCAGAGGAAAGACGCCTACTTATACCTTTCTTGTTTTCAGCGACTTCAATCAAGGCCATTGGTATATATTGTTCAAGCCAAATGAACTATTAGTTTTGTTCCAGGCTGGACAGTCAGAATACTGGAACAGGTCTCTTGTCCAGTGAAAGAGCCGCACGAACACTGATCAGATCATTGCTTTCGAGATCTGTTCAGTATGAAGCTTCATTCTAGTCAACGGGGAGTGCAAGGAGTATATTGCCTATATGTGCTAATATGTGTTCTTGCGTTTGTGTTCTGGCTGAACTTTCCCTTTAAGCCCTTGACCTTATCCTACGATAGCTACGAATGATAGCGCACCTAGAACAAAGGTGCTATAGAAAAGCGACTCTGATAGTTAGTACTGATATTTAAGAGATGAAAAATCAAGAATCGTCTTCCACATCATTCAATGGCCTGTTGCTGAACTCCGTCATTGGGCCACAAACACCCAATTTGGGCGTGTCCTGCTAACAAATTGTCACTGAGTTACGGGAGCACTAGGAAATTTTGGCGCCAAACGACATACCCTGCACTGCCCACTGAGTTGTCGTGGGCATATACATGCTTTTAGCCACGGGTCTCAACTGCAACCAATAAATCTAGTTCACGCTTGAGATATTATACCACAATCTGCACTGCGTACAGCTGAAGATTTTAGGGTATTATATATCATCAACTTTACGTTAATGACAATGTGTACTGAAGAAAAACTGCAAATTTACTATGTAACAAGATATATCTATTAACTATTAGAGGGACTGCAGGCCATCAAAACATACCTAGGGCAGCTAATATAGAAAATAAGCAAACGACATATTTTTTCACTATATAAGATTCTACCAAAAGTTTCACGATAATTACAAGATATAAGAAAATTTATAAGTACAGATTCAATTGGCTATCTAAGGCTAAGGTAGTTCATTTACCTTTGCAAATGAACTTCGTAGAACAAAAACTCCTCAACTACTTTTGTTGGCACTCACCATATTTGTCCTGCCATCATGAAGAGTTCACAACCAGCGCGATCTTACGCAGACTTACTACAGTCCAAACCTTGCGCGAAGAAACAGCAATTCATCAAACTGCTGCATATCCTCCGAATATCAATACTTTATCCGGTACATCCTTGGCTCCCCTTCTCAGCTTAAAGCCAGTCAATCTTCCTTTTCCGACTGGCAATCCTGTTGAGGCAGATAAAAACCCTCAGACGGCGGAAAGGAAAATGTCGTTTCTTCGTTTCCTTCTCTCGGAGCACAGCAATCTCGCGTTCAAGCTTCTCCCTCTTTCGTTCCTTTGCCTTCGCCAGGAGGTACTTCACATAGCCACCCGGGACGTTGACCAGAGTCCTGTCTGTTTTGAGGCGGTGAGGGTTTTCACCGCGTACCTCGGCTGCGAACCAGTCGAGGCAGGACTTGGGTCCTTCGACCATCTCGCCATGGCCCTCCACACCAATCATGTGGGTGTTATTTCTGATGGCCGCCTCGTAGACAGCGACGGTCTCCGGACTGATGTTCCAGAGTCCGGCGTTGGACCGCATGCGCTCCTCCTGGGTGAGAGGCGCAGCGTCGTTGGTCGAGCCGTAATTTCCCATCGTCGCATATGGTTCGGCCTGGGGGGAAGTAGATGGTTGGTCTGAGTTGTTAGTTTTTGGCTTTGCTTTCACAGGATTCTTTACTGACTGGTGAACATTTGAAGGAGCCATCTTGGCTTTCGTGCTTAGTGTTATTCACAAGTCGGAGAGAAATAAAAGAGTAAATAATCAAGGTTTGAGAGTTGGTTTGCAAAAGAGGATGTGTACTATTGAGACGATAGCTAATAGCTAAATAGGTTTGTGGAGAGATGATGAATGATGGGACGAGAGAAGACATTTTAGAGCGCAGGGGGAAGAGACCTACTTATACCTTTCTTCTCTCCATTGAGTCTAGCCAAGTCAGACAGGATATGTTAGTTAAGCCAAAATAGCCAGACAAACTCTTGGTTTTGTTCCCAACGAGGCACAACCAGCATGCTGGAACAATACTCTTGTCTGGTGGATATACCAAGTCTGAGTCCCCGTACAATTAGTTAATCAGCCCTTGGCATGGAGCTTGAACGCGCTTATCCGACTCGTTCAACTGCGAACTACTTGGCAAATCGAATCAACATGTTTCTCATTTATGTGCAATTCACTGAGCAGTGGAGTTTAAGCATGCTCAAGCAATTGTCCAAGCCGTCCACTCTGAGTGATGACTTGTCCAAAAGAAATTACGATATTATTGCACGAATATTTGTGTGCAATATAGCCAATGGTTGTCGTTGAGCGTGCTGTAATGACTAACAAGTCATGATGGCTGGATGACACTTAGGGTGTCCTTATCTTATCAGCCCACCAATTCCTCAATCTTGGCCCAACATTGATCTCAGACAGAAGAATCCCCATTGAACAATGAACAATGAGATAGTCGCTACTATTATGTATTACGGCAATAAAATACATCCTATCAAATCAAATCGGCTACTTCCTGTTGAGATAAGGTTGTTTTATTCTTAGATTTTGCATGACGTAATTAGCCTTTGGTGGCTTCAGCTAAGGGACCTCGTTCCCCTCTCATAATCTCTCCCTTGAAATCATTGACCGTTCTGCAAACTCCATTAAGTTTACCCCTCTTGAGCCTGTTCAATCGTTCCGAGCAAGCATATTCCCCTCAAAAACATTCTCCTTGTAGTCGAGCTCCCAGCGAGATGTCGGATCATTTCGATAGGTTCCCCTTCATCAGCTTGCTGAGTGGCTGGGGAGTCGTCAGGTAGGTCTTCCATGCCCACGTAAAACGAGATTGAACTGACGAATGTTCCTCATACAGTGGCCCTGGATTATTGTATGTGTCCTTGTTAAGTATGCGTATTACTTGCAAACTAATGAGACGCAGTATGCTCCGCAGCTTAGTGTCCGGCATCTCAACCGCCACAGTCGTCGGCGTCTCAAGCGGTATGGTCGGCAGCATGATCTGGGGAACAGCAGGCCTCCCATTCCTCATCGGATCCTCCCTGGGTTTCGCATTCGGTAGTTACAGATGGTACGAAGTGGCTACCAGAGAAGCCCTGCTTCAGCTGGACCTTTACCCAGCACTGCTGCGAATGCATATCACCTCCAACTTTCCCTGGGTGCCGGACATTCATACCAAAGGTCGCGATTGGTATACGGCTGAGACGTTTCGCAGATCGTGGGTCATGAGGAGCATGTTGGTTGTTGGTTGGCTTTCGGCTGAGTCGTCCCTCCGTGAGATCAGGGAGCGTCGGGAGGCGAGGTTGGTAGAGGAATATGTCGCTGCTGAAGAGGAGTCCGAGTAGATTCTCAGTGCGCAAAATATTCCAGAAATCACTTCTAGTGCCTCCAGCAAATAGGCTGAGATTGAATTCACGAAAGGCACAATTTTGACAATTTTACTTTCCTGGCACTGGCATCGATGCAATTCCATGTCAGCATTGAACTGCTCGTGATTGGGCGCTGTAGCGACGCACGCGTTGGCCTCAGCAACCCCGCGTTTGAGATGGCGTGTCTAGCTCACATTGGACCCTGCACCACCGAACAAATACAAGCGGATGAACACAAAAACACACCAGCTATCGTGTTCTGGCCTTGTTCAATACGAATGAAGCAAAAAATTCCGTTTAAAGCACATAAAACTTGGATCATTTCCGGCGCCTGAGGGCGAGCTTCATAATCAGCCATCAAAACAACAAATCCCGGCATTCCGAGAATCTCACTCCTCAATCAACTTCGCCATTCTTCACCCGCCAAAATGACTTCCCCCGACCCAAGCTTAAAACTCGCAGTCCTCATCGATGCAGACAATGCTAGCCACAACATGATCGGCTTTGTCCTCGCCGAGATCGCAAAGTACGGCACCGCTTTCGTTAAGCGCGCTTACGGCGATTGGACTGCCCCAACCCTGAGAGGATGGAGAGAGCGACTCCTCGAGAATTCAATCCAACCAATCCAACAATTCGCCTACACCGTTGGAAAAAATGCCACTGATTCGGCCATGATCATCGACGCAATGGATCTTCTGTACTCTAACAAATTCGACGGCTTCTGCATTGTCTCAAGTGATAGCGACTTCACGCGACTTGCTTCGCGCATTCGTGAGTCGGGACTGGTAGTGTATGGCTGTGGAAAACGAAATACGGCAAGGCCATTTGTCACTGCGTGTGATAAGTTCATTTATGTTGAGAACTTGATGCCCAGGATGCAGACACCCACGCTGGAAGAAATTGGCGGTCCGTCTGCCGCGTGGCCATTCAATGCACGACAATCTCTCGGAGAACCATCTCGGGCAAGACCATTGGCCATTGCGTCATCGAAAGAGAAAGAGATAGCGAGGGACGGCTCCTCAACACCCGTAAGATCAGTTGAGGGAAGCCGGTCCAGCATTCTCGGACTGAACGGAGGAGCAATAGCCTTGCCCGACAGGCCGGTAGAACCATGGTCTGAGCCCCGTAGAACGGCATACAAGGAAGAAGAATCGAAACTAGGACCATCCAACGCGAGACCCATCAATGGAGGACTCAGCAACGGAGGACCATCAGACAGCTCATCGACCGAACCCCCAGCACCCAAACGAAAGAGAGCCAACAGCGACACGGAACGTGAGTTACGTGAACTGCGAAAACTCACCCCCGAGCTTCCACCCCGCGACGAAACCATAGCCCAGTGGGCCCAGCTCATCGAATGGCTCGAAGACGCCGTTGACGGCTCACCAGGCGCTGATGAAGACGGATGGGTCAGGCTCGCCGATGTCGGACAGCTCATGCTTAGAAGGCATCCCGATTTCGACCCTCGAAATTACAACTTTGAGAAGCTCGGTGAGCTCATCCGAGCTACGGAAGCGTTTGAATATGATCGGCGGTATCCTACGCCTGGAAGACCGGCTATTATATACGTGCGTCCTAAGTCGAGGGCGAATAGGAACGGGAGCGGGAGTGGCCAGACGGCATTGGATTCACACCCAACGGGGATTTTCTCTTATCAGGCAGAGTAATATAATAACTGGAATTTCTGGAATACTTTTTATTGGAAGCAAGCGCGTTAAGATTGGGGAAATTGCTAATATATATGTTCTATTTACCCAAGCTTCCAATGTGGAACTTATCATAAACCTTTGTGCCATGCGTCAACCCTGATTATTTATTATACAAGTCTCAAACCTATAAACCAGCTATGTAACCACTGAAACCAAGTAGCTGATTCGACTTTTTTCTGGTTTGCCTCCGCCTCTAGCCTTGATGCTAGATTTGTAAGTTCTTCAACACGATTCGCTTCATGCTGCAAAGACTCCTTCTTCTCTGCAAGCTCTTCTGCTAAACGCTTGTTCTCCCTCTCAAGCTCGTCCGTTTTGATTCGCATGTTATCCAGGTCAGATTGCAAAGACTTGATCTGATTGCTCAGTTCAGCTTTCTCAGTGTTGGTTGTTTGAAGCTGCATAGCTGACTGTTTTGCTTGTTCCTTAAGCTTATCATTGGCTGCTATAAGTGCTGAAAGGCTATCCTTTTGAGTCAAAGCCTCCGACCGTTCTTGTTGAAGGGACATTTCCAAAGTCGATACTTTAATTTTCAGATTTCTGATTTCGCCGTTTGATGTTTCGCGGAAGCGTTCTAAATCACCATTCAGACTCTCATATTTTCCCTTCCATGATTGAGCTTTTTTATAAAGCGAAACATTGAGAGACCGGCCGGCCTTGCATATAAACAGGGACGGTAATGGTTCAATCCGCTTTTGCAATTCTCTCAAAGGATATTCCGCGACCCAGTGGCCGTGATGCGAGTAAGTGTAGGAGAATTGTCGATACACTGGGTCGCTGCTCCATTCATAAGCGAGTTCCCAAGCTTGGTCGAGATGCTTTTGGCAGAGGCACAGACACGCAAGTCTGATTAAGTCGTCGCTTAATCTCGGTATCTCGGTTGTATTAGACATGGTCCGTAGGAAGTTGCATACTTTCGAGACATTCTCATTTCGGTTTACTCCTGGAGGTTCAGTAGAACAAACGCAGTAACGGTCGGGATAGTCGCTGTTTCTACCGACGCATATTATGTCGGAGACGGAGCCGTGACCCGATGGAATCAGACGAGGAGGTCGCATCGCAATAAATGTTGTTTGTTGTGATCAAGTGAAAGTAATGAGCAAGTCATTGATTGAGTTGGGAAGTGTATGTTATATAGGCCTTCTTCACCCTTGTTCACCTTTGTTCAGAGTCCATGAGCTAGTGATAAGATAGTGGCTGTGCCTGAAAATCAACAACCAACATGCATAACATGAAACTAAAAAGTGGAACAAGACGCATTTACCTTCCTGTAAGAGACTAATATCACACTACCCCGGGCGCGTAGGTGGGAAATACCGATTGCGTGACTGTTGTGCAGCTGCTTACAGGTGCATTCATAAGTTCAACTGCATTCATTGGTCTATAATAAAATCTTGAACAGTGACTGGAAAGCAGAGCGCATCACCTCTACCCAGTAATTCAGCCTATCAACGATACAGAGGTTGGGTCCAAAAGTTATTGATAAAAAAAAAAAACTTGCGCCACAACCCCTGATCCTGATCAGCTACTTAGGGGCATAAAGCAATCAACTTACTATAGAGGGACTTCCCTATAAGACCTTTATAATTATAATAGTAAAACTAACTACAAGTTATCTATTTACTTATCAAGTCTCCTATTCTAATATAAAGATCAGCATTAACAAATAAGGCTGAAGTACCTTGGTCCCTTTTGGCAATGACTTTTAGGCCCAACCTCCGTACTATTATAAGCTATTTGCATAGAGGCAGGGGTAACCTTCTTTAAGGGACCCCTCCTGATTTTGACTCTTTTAAACCGACCAAACAGGTACCAGCAAACTACACGCTAAAGAGATTAACAAAAGGTAGCTAGTGGATCAACTGTAAGGATTATATTGTGTTATGTTCTGGTTTGGTATGTAATAATTGGGGTTGTTGCCTGAACCTTTTCCCTGCTAGCAAAGAGTCGGGCCGAGCATGCTTTTTCCTAAGGCGAAAAGCAGGTCATTGTGTAAATAGAGAATTATAATTGGTTAATTACACCACATAGGGGTGCTAGGCACATATCGTGATAGCTAAATCAATTCAATTCAATTCAATTTGTCATTATAGTACCTAATCCTACACGACTTCGATATGCTTTGGGCATTTTCCATATCATCTCAACTATTTGTTTGAATGATATAATTGTATATACAATACCGTACTCATTCACGCTGTATCGGAACATGACTCTGCTATCTATGAGATGAATTCCTGGTAGCGGCTACCGGACTGGGGGCCTGATATCTGGTTTTGGGCTCAGCCTATAGGGATACAATAGACTCTCTAAGACCGCCCAGCCTTGCGAGTCTGGCCCAGTAGCAAGCCCAGCCGATGTATTCTCATGTAACTCGTGTGTTGGAGAAACTGACTGGGAAGATGCCTGTGGAGGAGTGTCAACTCGATTTGCTGATAATGTAGTTGGTAACTCGGGCTTATTTGACCCATCTATATATGTCGCTAGTGGGTTCGGATTTCTATCCTGCATGGTAGGTATCAGCCCTGGCTGTTCATCTCCAACATAGACCGGTTGGCTCATTGAAGTGGCTGTTGTTGCTAACATGCTATACCGACTCGACGTCATGAATTGGTCGATATATCATAGAATCGATCATAGTGGGCATATAGCTTTGTGCCGAACATCATGCCATACATATTAAGCGTCGCACTTAGACATGTAAAGGATGTAGCTGCAGCGTTACGTCGGTTAATGCGGTACAAAAGATGCCGTTGGGATATACTTTGTTCCATTGATAGGTTGTGTAGCCAATCAAGGCCGGTTCATTCTGGGCAGCCATTTTGGTGATTGTTAATGAAGAAGAAAGAAAGTGTGAACAAGGGAATGAAGTAAGAGGAGACATGCAGTTATGGAATTGCTTGCCCATTGTCCTTGGAATCAGCCTGTGGTGTTGAATAGCGTGTTGCCAAGATTTGAAGCACTTCAGCTGGGCGCATCCAACCCATGACAGTTGGCGATGCCCTTCTTGGCAACATGAACTAGCGCACCTTTGCTTCTCTGTGTGCCTATAGGAAGTCGCGGAAGAAGCCTGCAATTACCATGTGAACACTTCCCGAGGTATCATCTTCAGACACAGCAAGAGGCTGACTTGGACGGTTCATGCACATTCGCCATCTTCGAGGTGTTAAGGGAGGATTTACAAGAGTAACTTTTCCTTTTTGGGTTGCTGTACTACAGTCATTATTACTATACAATTTAGCCTGCCAACTCAGCTCTTTTAGTGTTGGCTGGCAACTCAGATTTACCTGTATCGTGCATCTCGGAAGCTCGTACACCGTGTTCTTGCTTTACACCAGGAGATGCCTTGGAGTCTCCGTCAAGTTCAGCTTTCTGATACCCCGAGTGGACAACATAGCCAACTCCACTGCGCGAATCGCTTGTCTTCTTGCCGATGAGAAACCCAGCAGCCAGGCCAAGAAAGATGAGACCAGCCACACCAACTCCTGCGCCGATGCCTGCCTTTGCCCCGGTCGACAGCCCACCTTTGTTTCCAGATCCATCACCACCATTTGAATTACTTCCTCCTTGCTTCGAGTCCCCGCCTTGGAGGCCTGCTTCATCGGTCGGCGTGCTGGGCTTGCGCTCTGTCGCAGGCTTGGTATGGTTTCCAACGCACTTGTACGAACCCTGAACAATGTCATTGAGGAAGTGTTCATCGAACCAAGAACAATCCATAGACTTATCGCCTGCTAGGTAAAAGTCTCCCGTGATAACCTCGAGACTAAAGAACTCAACATTGGTAAATGGCCCCGTCATGTTGATGTTGTCAGCCTTCTTGAGCAAATTGGCTGTAAAGTTGAGAAGGCGAGGGTTATCGTGGATCTGCAGGTCCTTCACATAGTTCAGTCGTGGAACAGAAAGGTCGTTCAAAGCGATATTCTCATCAATACCGAGAGTGCAGTTTGCAGTCTTGAGACTTGGAAGGCTGAGCTCGGAGAAGAAGTTGGATGTGAAGTTGAGCTTTCCTTTAAACCAATCGACATCATCGCCATGAACCTCGGTCAGCTCTGGCATACTGGCGTTAACGAGGTCGCGAAAGATACCTCCAGCGTCGCCACCACTGGTATGAGTAGCAGGGTCACTTCGACCTCCGAGTTTCTTCAGGTTCGGTACCGACAGATGTGTATCTCTCCCATTTCCTTTCACGCGCAGCAAGCCGACTTCGGGGAGAGACAGTGAGATGTAGTCGAGATCCTCGTTACTTCTGATATCGACCGTGTAGTTGACAGCCTTGAGATTGTTCAGTTCGACACGCCTCAATCCACTGTTTCCATAAATCGTGATCTCGCGCTTGACTCTCTGCGCTGATGAGGTAAAGAGAGCTCCACCTGTGACTTGAAAGTCAACGCCTGTAATATCGATGCTCGAGATAGAAGACATGTTGACGTAAAGGTTTCCAGCCCCTGTCTGACTGGTTCCAGAACTGATTGTGAACCGTTGTGACATGTTGAGCTTAGGGCTGGTGTTAATCGATACATCTCCCCATCCCCAATAAGCAGCCAGCGCATCAATAGATTCGAGCGCTGGAAGTGATATGTTCAAATCACCTGGTGTCTTGGTGACCTTTCCACTAGCGCCGTACATAAGAAGGTCGTCGGTGATATTCTTGAGGGTCGAGCTGTGAAACGTCACATAGTCGTCGGGGAAGTCGTTGTTGTATGTTATACCGCCAACGAGGGTCTCGACACCCGTCATGTTGATGGTTCCTGTAACGTTTACAATATGGAGATCGCCGGTGTAGGTGGGACATGATGCTGCTAGGCTCGAGATTTGTGTCGTCTCGGTTATCGTCGAAGTGGTTTCAACGGAGCAGTCTGGGGATTATTAAGTCATGCGTGATGTTCTAGAATATGCTGTATTACTTACCAGCCATGACACTTTTCATTTGCCCTAATAGGCAAAATGCCAACCCAAAACGGGTCGAACTTTTTCGATGGACCATGTTCTGATCTTCGCTGTTGCAGATGCGATGAAAGAAGGGGATCGACGCATGGACAGGCAACGGGAGGGAACGGGGACTTAAAACACGGCAGCGACTGCGCTTCAATCAGGCTTGACTGGTATCAATTAAGCTTAAATAGGACGGTGGCGTTAACTAACACTAGCCCGTGTGACTCTAAGCCCAGGGTGCATCAGAGGGGAAGCAAAGCACTGGTAGTCAACATCAACGCCATTGAGCAGTTGCACTGGTCGACGCACGCCACAGCCAAAATCATCGCCTGGAGGATATTGGATAGAAACAATTGACTGGACTTTTCTGCTTATTGACGTAATCTTTCGTTGGCCTGTAACAGTATGCGATGATCAATGTTTGTGACTGTCGCTCCCTTGGCGCTGCACCCCTGCACAATGAGGCTTTCTGTGATGGCTTCCATTCGGTAGACATTTTCAGCTTGGGCAAAGTGGCTGGCTGCGAGATTAAATGTCACCCATAAGCATTTTGAGTGGTTGCAACAGCTAAAAGTCAACAAATGGCCTTTCCAATAACATTCTCCATAGCGAACTAAACATTTGAAGGGTAAGTGAAAGCAATCCAGCTTCTGCATTTCCAACTCCCCGAAGGTCCTATAGATATCTCTCCTGATAGCCTAGTATATCTTATACAAGCGTTATTATCGGCCTTTCGTCCTCCCTCTGCTTCTCAAGCCTTTCTCTCAACATCAATCCCTGGGTTCTAAACCACCCGACTCTCTCATACTCTTCACCCTCACCCACCGTTGCCACAATCAATCCGAAATACGGAAAGTTCTCTTCTCTCATCCTTACAATATCAATCATCAGCAAAGCAAAAAGCTCTCTCTCTAGAATAGCCCTTGCAATCCTCGCCGCCTCCTCCAAAGAATCCTCCGCAAGGGCGTCTGAGTCAAATTTATAAATAATATCCCCTATGAGGCCGTTCCCCATGTTCAATTCAGGTCTCGTTCTGCGACTTGGAGCTAGATTTATGTCTTCTCCCGTCAGGTATAGCCGCTGCATTGGCGCTCGCAGAACGATTCTGCCATCCGTTACCTCGCCGTAGGGATTCGCGCCTTTGAGTGTGACTTGGACGTCCAATATCTCCACCAAATAATGCTTGCCGTAATTTCGCGATAGTGCGGCTATCCCATCAATAGAAGCCCATGACCATGACGGTGCCCTATACTCTTTTACGCGTTTGCAGTTCATGCCTTCCCAGCACAGCCCTTCTACCAAGTCTGATCGCCAAAGACCAGCCATGTACTGATCGTTTAGCAGGTTTGCAAAGATGCTGGCAAGACCGGATATAGCAGGGAGTTTGTCGGAGGGCTTAGAAAGCTTTCGTTGTCCATATAGGTAAAGAAGTCTATACCATGAGTCCAACAAGGTATCTCTATAAGCAGGGTGTTGGACTTGTTCGTCACTAGTCCCATTTTCTTCCATCATGTCCTTACCACTGATATTATGTTTCTCATGTACACTCTCGAATCGGCTTTCCAGTAACAAGCCATCTTCTCCCTTGTATGCTTCATTGCATTCAAAAAACATTTGCTGATCACTGTAAAGAAGTGTTCTGCGAGACAAGACGCGTTCCTGTAGGACCCAACCTCTCTTCGACAGTGGTTCCGCAGGCAAGTTGATATAGTCAACAAATAGCCGGGACCGCGAAGTCCTGCTTGCCTCACAAGATAATGCTTCTTCCTGAAGAGGACGATTGAAGGCTAAAACAGTGCCTTGTAGATCACGAGACGTATAGTCGAACTCCACGTATCTTTTCGCTGATATCTCGGCAAAAAGCCCCTCAGAGCTATCCTTTCCATTTGATGCTGCAATTGTTAGGTACGAATTGGCGTAGACTGAAAGCATTTTGGCTGATTCAAGCTCCCAGTCTTCTTTATCGTCCTGGCATATACAGATGCTGTCTATCCATAAATACCTTACTCCAAGCTCTCTGGTAAGCTTGATAGCATCTTGATGTGTTTTTGGCATATCAGAGATAAGGATTAGGTGTTTTCGGTCCTTCAGCGTAGACTTTGTAGTAGTGAATTGCGGCGCTTCTCCCCAGCAGTAACTTTATGATATATGTTAGCATAATCAGGCCTCATGATCTACGGCATTGAGTCCAATTACCTAAGAGCCACGTATCTAGCAGATTCATCAGGGCGTGTCTCATGTAATCTGACGTAAGGGCTGTTGACCTCATTACCCACGTCTATGACACGAGTGGGCAAGGATGTCTCTGTCGCATAGCAATGAGGATGCTGATCACATTCCAACAACCAGTTTCGTATTCTTTGAATTGCAATTGTTGTCCCTCTTTTTTGTTCGACAGGACGACCGCGAATTACCGTCTCGAGTGCATCACCTACTTCTATCAACATTGACACTTTGTAAACAGACCGGGTTTTCTCACCATCTTTAACGCAAAGACCAATTGCTGCAACAAGCCTGGCCTCTCCTCTTCTCGCGTCATCCGTAAAAGTCATAACCCAAAAGCCATCACCGCCAGAAGGGCGTTTTACCAGCCACAACTCCCAGAGCGGCCAGGCATACTTGGACGAAGTGTCTGTTTCCCATCTTGGCTTAAGCTCTTCAAGTGCTGCTTCACACTTGAGAACCTGCTCCAAAATCAGGGTGCAGAGGCAACAGTCAAGCTCAGTTACAGATTTTCGCAGAACTTCGAGGCTTTGGTGGTGCAGATACCCCTTGTCCTCCTGGCGCCAGCGGTAAAAATGTTGGATATAGGGACTGCTGGTTAGGTAACCGCCTTCAGAACCTGGAGGAACTTCGGGCAGGGCTTCCCATGGTATTGATTTACAAAGATTACATAAACTCATTGTTCTGGTTTGAGAGAGCCGTCATTGCAATGGCTGAGCAGGCAGCTTCAAGCGATGTCAGATTCACAGCGACAAGCACTAATGCCTGAGGCACCCACTAGCTGAACATCCCTGCCTGAAGGCAACGCCAACTTTCCAGATGGGGCAACCCGAGTATGTGAGTGCATATGTAAGTGTAAAAATTGTGCTGTTCGTAGTGACATTTGTCTCTATTCCTAATCGTCCACTCCCCCAAATCCTGAGATCCTTGACATGGCTAGATATACACCCACTCTCGTCTCTCATAGATCTTATCTATCATGCCGTTTGTACAATTTCCCTCATCTTTGACAATCGAGACTTAAACGCGGAACCCCACTTTAGGTTAGTAAAAGGCCAACCCGATATAAAAAGAGTAGGAAACGATAGATTGAAGATTGGGAAAGACTCATCTTGAAGTATTTCTAAACTTTAGCGGACTGCGGCGAGATATCTGAGACAGAACTCGACCCAAGACTCACCGTCACTAGTGAGCTACCCTAAACAGCCTCAAAGAAGAAAGCAAGCTAACTTTTCGAGTGTCTTCCTCGGAAATAGAAGCAATTACTTCTGTTCTACATGCATACGGAACGGTCTTGAAGAATCGCAAAGCCGAAGAAACAGTGGCACTCTACACTAACGATGACGTTATAATGCCTCCCCACTTTAGCGCCAGCGCAGGGACGCAGGCTCTCACTGAGACATACACACGAATCTTTAACAGTATTCAACTCATAATCACATTCGACATCGACGAAATTGTTATCATGTCGCCAGAGTGGGCTTTTGCGAGGACCACAGCCAAGGGCACAAAGACTATGCTGCAGACCCAGACATCAGAATCTCATTCCAACCAGGAGCTGTTCATTCTGAAGAAGGAGGAAGGCAGTTGGAAAATTGCGCGATATGCTTTTTCTACGATGAAACCATTGGTACAAGATGGAATTCGACGTAGCTAATTGAGACATGTGTCAGTCAGAGACAAAGCGAGGTTTGACCTTATATAAAGTACTCAATAAAAAAGGTGCTATGCCTTATCGCGATCAATTGGCTCATTCGCCGTGACCATTGTTTCCGATAAACACAAGATCATCTCCGGGACTGGTAAGGCTTGAGAGGATCCGCAGCTAGTTTCCCTGCATCGTTTCATCCCATCCTTGGCAGTCTCAGCGTCATCCACGTTTCCATCCTTGCATCACATCACATCACAAAACACAAACACATCGTAATTTAAGTTTACCGATATGATAACAGTTCTGTCGAATACGAGAAGTGACGATAGGCGTATTTTATCGACCCTTCTTATCAGCGGTGAACACCTGATCACCCCCATGACTCGGACTCGACTACCGGCCAAGCGTTCCCAATTCGGACCGGACCGAGAAGCTCCGCAGCATAATTCTTCCGTGGGGCGCTTACATCGATGGAATAATATTCCCCGAAGCTCGTTTCAGCGCCCACTGAAACTATTAAGGACCTACGCCAAATGCCGAGGCAACACCAACACTATAAGATCAACTCACAGTCTTTGTTTCAAACATGCTGATCTCCAACACATCTCTAAACTCTATCGACAATGTGGAAACTTCTCGTCAGCGGCCTTATGGCCGTCGCGTCCCTCAGCGGCGTAAATGCTGCTTATCCTAACCCTGGTCGCGTCACCGGCGATACCCGTGTTCATGATCCTACGGTAGTCAAGACTCCTAGCGGTGGATACATCATGGCACATACGGGAGATAATGTTGCTCTCAAGACATCGTCTGATCGAACGGCTTGGAGAGACGCTGGTGCTGTTTTCCCCAACGGAGCGCCTTGGACTACGCAGTATACCAAGGGCGAGAAGAACCTCTGGGCACCTGATATTTCATACCATAACGGCCAGTACTACTTGTACTACTCCGCTTCTTCATTCGGGCAGCGCAACTCTGCCATTTTCCTTGCTACTAGCAAGACTGGCGCTTCAGGCTCATGGACCAACCAAGGAGTCGTCGTCGAATCCAACAACAACAACGATTACAACGCCATCGACGGCAATCTCTTCGTCGACTCCGATGGAAAATGGTGGCTCTCTTTCGGCTCCTTCTGGTCCGGCATCAAAATGATCCAACTCGACCCCAAGACCGGCAAGCGCACCGGAACAAACATGTACTCCCTCGCCAAGCGCGACGCCTCAGTCGAAGGCGCCGTTGAAGCTCCCTTCATCACCAAGCGCGGAAGCACATACTACCTCTGGGTTTCTTTCGACAAGTGCTGCCAGGGCGCTGCTAGCACTTATCGTGTTATGGTTGGACGATCGAATAGTATTACTGGTCCTTATGTTGATAAGGCTGGTAAGCAGATGATGTCTGGTGGAGGAACGGAGATTATGGCTAGTCATGGATCTATTCATGGACCGGGACATAATGCTGTTTTCACTGATACTGATGCTGATGTTCTTGTTTATCATTATTATGATAATTCTGGTACTGCGCTTTTGGGTATCAACCTTCTCAGATATGACAATGGCTGGCCTGTAGCCTACTAGTCGACCCCAGGGCAGGCGGAGGTCGGTCTCCTTTGTGTGGTGAGCTTGAAGCTCTTGTTTGTATATGCATTGCACCTTGTAAATACTTCAAATTCGTTATACATATCTGCGGCTATCTGCCGTCAATAACATATTGTTCATCAATAAACTGCAACCTTGACATGTCATTTCGGTCCCCAGTTATGATCTGGAGGAGGACGAAATGTCGTGCTCTGGAAAGGACAAAAACGATAGCTACAAACCATGGTAGCATTGTCGCCCTTCGGCAAGTTCCTGGGATTGACCCGTTTTCGAACTGATGCCATCAGCGCTAGATACGAAAAGAGACTCAGACCGATAGATCGTCTCATCTTGTGACCAAAACATGGATAGGTCACCCCACGATCATGGGAAGGTAGTATTGGAGACTTATACGAGGTTACTTAAGTACCCAATGACTCGAGCGCTTAATCACCCCGCAATGCCGATCCCCCAGACTTGATGCGGGGGAAACATCTTGACTTTGCGCACGAATAAAATTTGAGGGAAGAATGATTTACCCCATGAAGACTGTCGGTCCGTGGCGGGCCGAAAAAAATGGCAAGGAAGTGAAGCTTTCATGGAACGATACACTTGGCGCTTTTCGTCATTATATATAGACGGTGTAAGTCTCCATCTCTATCACGCAGCGAGTGGAGTAAAGCAATTCTTTGTAATTTAAACTTGCTCAGGCATTTCACCATGCGTCTGCTGTCTTTACCCAGTCACCTTCTGGTGGCTTTCCTGACCCTCAAAGAAGCGTCATCACTCGCCCTCACAAAACGCGACAGTCCTGTCCTTCCGGGTCTATGGGCTGACCCCAACATCGCCATCGTCAACAAAACATACTACATCTTCCCTACTACTGATGGCTTCGAAGGCTGGGGCGGCAACGTCTTCTACTGGTGGAAGTCGCCAGATCTTGTAACATGGACAAAGAGCGAGAAGCCATTCCTTACCCTCGATGGTGCGAATGGCAACGTCCCTTGGGCGACTGGTAATGCATGGGCACCAACCTTCGCTGCTCGTGGAGGGAAGTACTACTTCTACCATAGTGGAAATAATCCCTCTGTGAAGGATGGGCACAAGAGTATCGGTGCTGCGGTGGCTAATCATCCCGAGGGACCGTGGAAGGCTCAGAGTAAACCGATGATCAAGGGTACTTCTGATGAAGAAATCGTCAGCAATCAGGCTATTGACCCAGCCGCCTTTCAAGATCCTAAGACTAGAAAATGGTATCTTTACTGGGGAAACGGTGTCCCTATTGTTGCGGAGTTGAACGACGACATGGTTTCTCTCAAAGCTGGTTGGCACAGAATCTCAGGTCTTCAAAATTTCCGGGAAGGCCTTTTCGTCAACTACCGAGATGGGAGGTATCACTTGACCTACTCGATTGACGACACTGGATCAGAGAACTATCGCGTTGGATATGCTACGGCAGATAATCCCATTGGACCGTGGACTTACCGTGGTGTTATTCTGGAGAAGGATGTATCGAAGGGTATTCTCGGTACGGGACATAATTCTGTTATCAATATTCCCGGCACGGATGAGTGGTACATTGCCTATCATCGATTCCATATTCCTGATGGTGGTGGTTTCAGAAGGGAGACTACGATTGATAAGTTGCCTATTGATAAGCAGAAGGGCTTGTTTGGAAAGGTTACGCCCACTTTGGAGAGCGTTAAACCCAGACCTCTATAGGTGAATTAGTTCTGTATTTATTCTTGCTTCAAATAATTTTTTATTTTTGATTGGAGACACTCGTATTATACTTGAATCATCCAGGCCCTTGTTTGCTGCCAAGAGAAGTTGGTATTGTTTAGTCTGGATTTGCTTCTGCTGGATGGCTTAGCCATTGCCTTAGAGCTGTAACGAGGTATTGCTTTAGCTCATAGTAATTGTTACTAGCTATGGCCCATATTACTCCAGTTGCCGCCTTTCTCAAAACATCATGTAACTATTTGCTAATAACTCCATTCAAGTCAAGTGAAGATTCGCGGTGGTTCATGTCCTCGTTGTCGAAGCAAGATCCAATTCCCATAAGGTCTTGTTCCTGTCTTTCTTTCGCCTTGAGTACTGCCATATGAGGGCAAGGAGTAGTGGTCGCATGGTCAGTACCCGTAGAGACATTGTTATCTTCACTGGGAGGCTGCTGAAACGATCCATGGGTTGCCATGGCGGGGCACTTCGAACATGTTCTACAGACCATGTCAGTCAGTATGTCATCATTTTAGCAATTAGGACAACGAGGAGTGTAGCAATTGGGACAACGAGGAGTGTAGCAATTAGGACAACGAGGAGTGTAGTAATTAGGACAACGAGGAGTGTATCAATAAGCTTACATCTTGGAAGGCATGAAGTAAATTGCAAAGGCAAAGTGACACTGGAATGGTGCAAAGAGAACGGTGCAGAGGGAGAGTTAGGAGTGGGTAGAATCAGGGAGAGAAGAATAGTTGTTGTGTCAATTGGTGTTAGGGCCCTGCGGCATGGGTTTCTGTAAAAGTAAAAAACGACCAATTGCTAAGTTTTGGACTGTAGTTTGATCTAAAAGGTATGGAAAGAGGAAACGAAAGGTCTTATATTCATTTCAGCAACAATCAGTAGTCACATTTCCATCAACAGCTCAGGTTGGAGCACTGACCGTAAAACCAGTGCAGTACTCTCAAGCGATCACACGCGAAGCCAATTGGAGATCCCACCCAATTGGAATTGAGTTCCCAAGCCGGTCGGCTCCACCACTGACAGTAGCACCCAAGTGGCGGGTTGTCTACACGCTGTAATGGTCGTGCCGCCAAGTGGGCCGGCTCTCCAATCGTGCTGCGCGCTGAGCGTGTAAGAGGCTTGAAGGACTGGGATACCACCACCTGTAACCCTTGTATGAGGGTATGAGGCTACTCCTTGCACCTTTTCAGTCAGATTGACCCTTGTAATCAGATATAGACTACAATGGATGATCATTGTTCTAGCCTTAGACAAGGAAAAATTATTTTGTGAACATTTGAGACACATGCGTAATTACGAGATATACACCTCTTCTCCTACGCTATGTATTCCGAAATACTCTAAAGCCCGGTAACTGAAAGGAGGTCAAAAGGAATCAATTTATTTCCCCTTATATTCTTGTTTGTTGAGGAACTGGGGAGCGGATCAGCGACGTGGCCGGACAAGCCACCAACACCCGAGCCATGCAAGCCATATGAACAGACAGTCAGCATCCGCATTTTTAGCAGGTTTCATTGGCACACAGCAGATTTGACTACTCCACTCTAAATATTTCTTGGGTGTGACTTTTTCAACCCAAGCAACACCTGGTCTGACCTGTCTAGCCTCAAACTTGACCAACCAGGAACACTCAGTAAAGTCAAAAACCTGCAGCTTTAAGGATACCATGAAGTCACAATCTGTGACTGCTACACCATTAACATTATGTCGATCCTTGAGGACCCAAGACTGGCGAATTACTTATAGCCAGCCCCTGTAGCTACATTCCAGGACTGCCACTTGAATGCAACAGGCAAAGGTACTGGCCGGATTAACCAATTTCCTTCCCAACAATCCTTTTCCTTAAGTTCCTTACACGTGACCTCGAGCCCGAATCGATATCAAGTTTTGACGCCTTTGGATGGAGCATTTAACACGACACACCGGAAGCATCCGCTTCCCCTTGTTGGACAAAATACTCAACTATCATGTCCTTTTCTTATCACTTGATTTCTAGTACCAGTTACGTAGACTTCAGTCAGGAGACGCTGGTTCTGTATGCGATTGGAACGAAATAAAGCTAGTAATTGACTTTTGAGTACTGTGTTTTGACCTCAAAGGCCATATATACTATAATTGACGCGCCAAGAAGCACTTTCTGAGCCTATTGTCCAAGATACGCTTCAACAAGCCCCATAGTACTCGTACTGTTCCTATGGACCTTAACAACCTTGAACCTAGAATCCGCCTCCTTGAGCAACTTCTCAAAATCTCCCCTAGTCCTCTCCTTAGCACCAACCGCTACAAACATACACATATCGCACTGTCGCGACAAATGCTCCTCATATTTCGAAACCTCATTCAACTCTGGCAGAACTTCCTCGTTGATGAGCAACGGAGTACCAGGTTTACATTTCTCAAGTGCTGGAACGAGTGCGCGAAGAATCTTGATGCAGTCTTCATCCCTCCAGTTGTGAAGACACTGACGCATGAAGAAAGCGTTTGCATCACTGATGGGTTGGTCTTTGAAAAAGTCGTGTTGCATGAAGGAGACTCTATCTGCAATCTCGGATGGTAACTTGACTTTTCCATCCTCCAGAGCTTCAACACTGGAGTCTTGGACCACGAAAGTGAGATTCGGGAATACAGCTGCAAGGTCCATAGATACGTGTCCACTTGCTCCTCCAACATCCACAACCTTTCCTGGGGCTTCGAGCTCAGCCCAGTGAAAGCCATCTCGAAGTGCAGAGATTGAGCGATCCATTTGAGTCAAAGCAGCCATGGCTTTGGCGAATCCGAGACCCTTCTCAGGGTTCTCAGCGTACCACTGATACGGTGGCTTACCATGACGAGTAGCAAACGGAGAACCAGCTCCCTTGTCTCCATTTAGGTTATTCTGGACAAACTTGGCTGAATCAGAAGCTGCCTTAAACATTTCGTCAAACTGCATAAAGAGCAAAGCTTCAAAATCGCTATCCCTGGCGATGAGGGCAGATTTCGCAGTGTGAGTAAACACGTCTGGTTCAACTTCCTCACAAACGCGTTGAGTTGCAAGATGTTTGATCACCCTGCGGCAGCGGTCCTCATCAATACCGCCCTTCTTCGCAAGGTCAGAAATACTGATCTTGCCACCAAGAGGGACATGTCTGAAGAGTCCAAAGTCAAGCGCAACTTGGTAGGCTGCAAGAGTGTACTGTGACATGAAGAAAGAGCGATATTCATTTGCAGGGCCGTTGACGAGCTGGAGGAGATCTTGTGCCGCGTTATTCAGTTGAATTCTGGTAGAGTGAATGCCCTCATCACCCTGGATAGCTTTGCTGTCTTGATCGAAGGAAGGTTCTTGCTGTTTGGTGTCCTGTAGGTACTGGACTATGGTCTCGGTAGCCTTTTGAACAGTCTGCGCTAGCTGCAGGAGGTTTGAATGCTGTGATGATGCCATTTTTAATAAATAAACAGAGAAGTCAGAGCACTTATATGCCAGGTCAAAATTTCAGGGGTGACAGATGATAAAAGGTCCAAAGGATAGCATTTGAGCGTTGCCAGAATATAAGCTAGGACTTCAAAATTATTCTTCGGCTCTTGGCTATATATACTCATCTCAAAAACTCCATGTCCAATTATGCGTCTTACTGACATGTCACCAAACATGATGTCAGAGTCTTATTCACGGTGTAAGCAAAAGGTACCGAACGTGCATGCATTGATGCAGCTATACCAGCCATGTTTGCTGTATAACCTGTTTAGGCCTGCGGTCTTCGGGCTCCGACATGACCGGAAACATTCGTCACCCAATTGAGAGTCATCACACTAATTTCGGCACATTACTCAGCGGAGTTACCAAGATTCTTACTGCAGAAGATCTACAAATCTACCATTCTATTGGCTGACAAGCAATGGGCTTATCGAAAATCGCCGGTAGCTCAGCCGCAGTGACATTCTTGCTCGCGAACTTCGGGCTCTTGTCAAACGCGAGGAACCCTGTACCTTCATAACATCCAATATACTCCGCATCAAGCTCACTTCCCTTTATGATTCCAAGATCAACCCAGAGTAAAAGATCTCCGCCCTGGACTGGTCCACCTGGGCCGTATGCTGTCATAAAGTTACGTCTCAGCTTGACGTGGCCTTTGTCCCATCGGCCTATGTGCTCCATCTTGGAGATGTCTGTCCAGAAGAGGATCTGGGCCTGCCGGATGTAGTCTAGGCCTGGGAATATGTCCTTATCGGTGTTTGTGCCGTTGGATGTTCCGAGCGACTTCTCTCCTGCGAACGCATGGCATGCCCGAGCGGATACCATGCCCTTGTCTGGACCGGATGTAACAACAGTGGTCACCCAATCTTTGGTAAGCTGGTCGAAGTTCTCGTCCCAGTAGCTGCGTTCCTTCTCTTTCATGGCGCTGTAGTCCTGACCTTCAATAACGATGCAGAGGTTATCCGGAAACCCTGTCATCTGGATTCTTCCGTGTCGGACCTTGTCACTCATAGACGCTGATGTTTGTAAATCGGGCAACGGGGAGCTAAAGGTATCACCCTCAAAATCAGGTGTCATGCGAGAGCGATACGCTCCCCAATACCCAGTCTTCTCAGTAAGAGGCGCAAGCTCTCCACAATGACCAAAGCCTACTGTGTGTTCCCCAGTGACCTCATGCATAGCTCTAGTTGCAGGAAGGCAAACCGACTCTCTCCAGAATCCAGCGTCATCTGGAAGCGACTCCCAGAAGCTTCTCGTAGCATCACTTTCCCACCAAGTTTTGAAGGCTTGAGGTGAGGTCCAGTACGTCATCCAGACTCTTGAGGGTATGTTGTTTTGCTCCAAGCGTTCTACGGGAATTCCAGCATCTTCGAGAAGTTTGTCAAAGTGTTGGATAGCATTGAGCTTGGTGGGACTGGGAGCTTCTGCATGGTATTGACATCCGAAGATAGAGAGGGTAAAGTGGTTGGCAGAAGAGAAACGTGAACGAAGAAGCGCCATCTTGGTCGGAAAGGTACAGAATACAAATAGCAATTTGATATAGTAGCAACTAATGATTACAAGTAGGGCAGAAGACACCGCTATATATATATATATATATACCAAGTCAATGATTCACTGGCAAATCACCGTATGTCTTTTACTAAGAGCGTCGTATTCGAAACGCGGATAACAGAGTTCCTGGCATTCTATCAGTCCTCCGTGCTAGGGAATCTCAAGATCTTCATCATAGTGACAAAAAATGCTTAGCCAAATTTAGTATAAACCTACATAGTTTTGAGTTAGTTTATTCTTACTTCCTAATCAAAGGTCTAAGGGTCCTGGTCGTAGGCCTGGATATCAAATATCCGGATGCTAATCTTTTTAGCGTGTGGGTGTTGGGCAGGCGCGGGTATTTGATACCCAGATACCCCGAAGTCTTTCTAAAATAGAAGTGTTGCAGAACAGCGCTAAATGTTACCAAAGGGGTTAGCTTGAAACTGAGTCAGAGTATGGCATCACAAAAAAATGTAGCTGGGTCAATCATATTCACTGTCTTGCTACTAGAATCACAGCATATGATGCAGAGCATGATGATGGATGAGTACCTCTATTGCGATCTATGGTCTAATCATCCTTTCTTCCTTTCCTTATTGCCCCTTACCAAGCAAAACCAGATTTGCTACATTCATGATAGCAATAATAAGCCATATCACCACCGCAATAGATGTAGTATACCATGCATTCCCCATCTTGACATCAACATCCACGTCATTTCTTTGTCCCGTCATGATTGGTGCTTGACCTTCAACATGCAGCCGTGCAGGACCGGGACTAACAGTCATGTACTTGTTGCGACTCGTGAAATAGATGAGAGGCGCTGTGACGAAAGGCAGAACAATACTCAGCGCAACCTGGGAGCCATTAAGAGCAGCATTGAGTCCAGATCTTCCCACTGCACCAGCTATAATAATGCTCGGAGTGATACTGATGCTTCGTGTCATCAATCTTCGTAGCCAGGGACGCATCTTGACGTTGAGAGCACCTTCGCTGACCATCTGACCAGCGATTGTACACACAATTCCCGCCGTGATGCCAGATAACAATAACGCTAGTGCGAACAAGATGCCTGCCGCTGGAGAGATGGATGAAGACAGCAGGTCATGGATGCTGAAGATATCGGCATCAACGGCATCCGGGTTCTTGTATAAAGATGCACCGGCTACGATCAAGATGGCCGAGTTGACAAAGAGGGCAAAGGTAAACAGCGCGATGGCAAGTTCGGCTATAGAGGTCTTGAGAGAGGACTGGATAGCTTCGAGGGATGGAATATAATAGGTCTTTTCGGAGACAGGGTTGCCAGATGCACTTGGAGATGGCTGGGCAGGGACAAGTCCTCGTTTAACGTCATACTCGCGTAGTCGGGGTTGGACAATTCCTGAACCAAGGTAGAGGCTATGAGGCATTACGGTTGCGCCGAGAATACCACATGCTTGGTACAGCCTAAACTGGTCAGCCTGCTTCATGATTCGTGGTGGAGAACCTACCCTTGTTGCTCAACGATACTCTTGGATGGCAAATAACCTTTGAACACTTCTCCAACAGAAGTGTTCTGTATCAAAGATAACTGGATGCAGAAGCATATGACTACTCCCATAACAAGACAGAGGATAAAGTACTCAAATATCCTGAGACCTTTCATCGATTTGTCAGGGTTGTAGAAGAGTAGGATCACCATTACATCGGCAATGGAGATGGCGCATCCTGCGACGAGAGGAACCTTTGGAAATAGAAGATTGAGTGCGATTGCGAAACCGATCACCTAAGATCTCATGTTAGTAAACAGAGAGATAATATCCGTTATTATGGGTCTCGCGTACCTCGGCGATGTCTGTAGCAATAATGGCGATCTCAGCAAAGATGTACAGTATGATGTTGAGCCATCTCGGCAAAAATTCTCGACAAGCCTCAGCGAGGTTAAGCCCACTGACTGTGCCCAGCTTGATAGCAAGACTTTGAAGAAAGATGGCGAAGAGGTTGGATAAGAGGACGATAAAGAGTAGCTTGAAGCGATAAGATGCACCGGCAGCGATGTCTGTTGAGTAATTTCCAGGATCAACTGGAAGACTGGCTGTAAGTCATGGACGGAGAAGAGGATATTGGGAAACACTTACTGTAAGCGACAGCGATCATGAAACCTGGACCGATGAACGATAGGAACTTGATTAATGTTTTCTTGCATCGTTGAAGGAGCGAGAGCCATCTGCCAGAATGTCTCCTAGATCGCGTCGACTCCAAGTATTGTCTCGCAGGTGAAGCCGGACCATCATTTCCCTGGGCTCCGCTTGATTGGTCGTCATCGTTAGTTGTCGTCATGGTAGTGGTCTTGGCGTTTCTTGGTGTTCTCGGCATATTTTTCTTACGGGAGAAAAAAATGGAAACACGCTATGCCATTAGGGATCACGTGTCATCGTGAGACAATACGAGGTGACGCGACGTTGGATAACTGACCCCTGCCGAGACAAGGTTAAAAGGTAGTATGTGATTGTTATGAGCTGTTATTAGTTAAATAGAGATATTAATTGCGGTAAAATAGACTGCAGTGATTCTGTTCTAGCATGATGATTCACAACACCTCAAATGACCCAATGCCTTTTTACAGATTATAACTGTCCAACTATCCGGGCCTGTAGCGATTTTGATTCATAATTTGAGTGATATCTGCCTTTAAAGTCTTCACTTGTTCCTTCGACTTCTCCTTTGACTCCTCTTTTGACTCTATCTTAACATTTGCTTTAGGCTTTTCTCCCTGCCATTCTAACAAAAGCGCATTCACTTTTTCTATCGCCTGCGATTTCCACCTGCCCTCTTTTTTTCTGCCATTTCGTGTAATGCCACAGCGCATATTTTCTAACCTCCCTCCGAATACTAAAGTCGTCATCAGACAATACCCGACACTCCCAATCTTTGAATGCGTGAGGGTATATCTCCCGAAGCACGAGACGTTTGTCTGTTTCCAGCATTAAAGGGTATTTTTCGTTGAGCTTTTTCATTCCGTACGCGAGTTTGTTCTTGTATTCTTCGTGATGCTTGGCTTTGGCGGCTTTGAGGTCTTCTTTATGCGCGAAACTCATGGGCGCTTTGGCCTTTTTATTAGACAACTCTTTTCCGTTGCTCCACTATGGGCCCCGGAGAAGAGGTGGGGTATAACTCAGACAGGTATATTGAAATACAGGATAGTTGAAAAAGGCGCTGGTCCGCCGCCGGGGTAATAGTCTAGAAAGATGCAACATGTTGATTGCCGAAGGATACACTTGGTGATTGCTTCAATGTTACAGTGGAGCCTCATGGTTTCGATGTGGGGCTTGAGGAGAGGGAAAATGCTTTTCCGATTGACTCGGCTGTAACTGACAAGTGAATGAATAAGTGGGGTATGTACCTCCGCCTTCATGGGCATGTCAACTCTTGTTTCTTCAATTCACGCAACATCGATCAGAGTATAATAATACTTGTCTGTTCCTTTATCACGGTGAATAGTCTTCGAAAATCTGTCACAGCGCATTTTTGAACGAGACTATATACGCAGAAATGACGTCACAACTTTGGTCTTCAACTCCCTGGGTTGAGTCCGGAGATACCTGGCACAAGCATCGTGTGCCATACATATCAGATGCTACTTACCTGCACACTGTCGATATTTGGCAACCAAAGTCTACGGATGAATCCTCCATGCCAGCAGCAGACTCTTTGCCGCATAAGAACGGTCCTTGGGTGATTTATATCCATGGCGGTGCATGGCGAGACCCCCTCGTGGACTCCTCCTCCTTTGAAGCTACAGCTCTCAAACTCCTGAGCGATAAAGACACGCCAATCGTAGGAATCGCATCCATAAACTATCCTCTTTCAAGCCATCCGAATCATCCTACACATCCAGCACCATCTCGAGATCCTCCGCAGCCTGTTGATGTTGCTCGACAGGCTAAACATCCTGACCACATAATTTCTGTGCTGTCAGCCATTTCATTTCTTCAAAATGAGCTCGGAGTAGCTCACGAAAATGTTCTGTCCGGTCACAGTTGTGGTGCGACGATGACTTTCCAGACAGTCATGAACCCGGATCGCTGGTTGGGTAACACAGATGGGATACCTGTTCCCAAAGTGAAGAAGCCCAGTGTCATAGCTCCCCTGAACGGACTATACGATCTGGCAGTCTTCATCAGAGATCCCCCAGAATCTCACAAGCAGCTCAAATCATTGTACATCGACTTCACGAAAAATGCATTCGGAGATGACGAGATGGTCTGGAAATCTGTCTGCCCTACGAGTGTTACGGACTGGAACATGGAGTGGCCTGAAGGCAAGGTCGTGGTCATTGCCCAGAGCAAAGAGGATGGTCTTGTTCCGTATACTCAGACTCAGCTTATGAAGGATCACCTGAGCAAGACATCAACACTTGAGGTTATTGAGATGAAAGCCAGTGGTGACCATAATGATTTGTGGAAGCAGGCTGATGAGATTGTAGATATCATCAAGTGCGCCGTTGAACATCTAGATAAGGTGTAGTTACTTGATCTTTTATAATTTAAATACATACTTCAATGCAGCAACTAGCATGAGTGTTTCTGCTTCTTCCTCCGACGCCATGTTTAAGTATACGCCATGTCTCATTGTCTCTGTCCCTGTCAGTACTTTTTACTACATCTCGGCAGATATACTCTTCAACAAAGGCGTAAATGTATTTATCATCTTGGGACTCTAGGAACTGTGGATCACGGTAAAGCCGGATTGCGTCCTTATGCTCCGCTGGGATTCTAGGAAATGCCTTTCCCAGCCTGTGTAACCACTTTTGCTCTGCCTGTTTATTCTGCTGTTTTGCTACTAGGCGACATTGTCGAATTATGTAGGGGTTCCCGGATAGAACAAATGTATAGCCAGGTGGAGTTTTCAGAGCATCCTCTTCTGCACTAACGTGCTCCATAATCTAGGAGGTTCAGCCGAATCGTTAAAGCCATAACGTAGAACCAACCTTTTCGCCGTGCTTGTTTCTCCCGCATATTGGAAGCAGTTTCGACGCGTTGGACCTAATACGTCGGTAAAAGGTAATGGTAGGCTGCGATTGAAGACTGTAGAATGGAATGTGCCTCTGAGCTCTCTAATAAGTAAGCACTGTTCTAAGCGAGAAGACAGATTTGACGCATTTGATATGTTCTTTGACAGGGGAGCTTATGTTGTCTTGAAGTGGGGTTTTTCGCTTGAACCCCAAATCAAGACAATGTATATAGGGTAACCTCATCAGCAGCCAGTCAGCACTAGTCTCCAAATGGATATGTCAAGAACTGCTGCAATTATCTGGACACATCTGGGCACATCTGCAATTTCCTTAGTAATTGCCTAGCAAAGGATCAGCACTACCTCGATCTAATCTCACCTAGCTCTGCACATTCAAGGATCTACAGCCTGAAGGATTATTCAAGCCATTCCCTGCTCCTTGCTAAGGCCTTGTTTGTGTCAATGGAGCGACGATCGGAGCTGCATAGCATAGTCCATCCCGTCGCCTTTTACAAGGCGACAATTGCTGACTCTAACAGCGAGGAGCGAGTGGGTTGGAACTATTTTTACTGCCGAGGCCAAGTATGATATTGGTCTATGACATAAACACGTAAGCTTATTCATGACATTCTGGCTTGGCCGATATAGCAATAATGGCATATTACATAATTTTCTCTGTTGCAAAAGCCAAGTTAACGCGGTAGTCCCGATACAGACCCTTCTACCTATTTAGACATTCCAATACTGTATTCAGGGTCCAACCGACGTATATAAACTAATAGTATCTCATATTTGCATGTTAATGATTTCCATTCTCAGCTTCAAAAAGACCTACTATTTTCAAGATGCGCACTACCTTTCTTCAACTTCTTTTTCTACCATTTTCCCTCGGCCTAAGTGTCGATGGCTTCACACGCCGAACCTACAGCGGAATCGGTGAATACAATAATCCCGAGCTCACAACCTTTCTCTGGCTAGATCTCGCTGTTGGGCGCGAGACCAACGTTTCCTCTCCCGACAGCCTCGGTATCATGGCGCCAAATGTCAAAGGCGGCAAGGCTACTGGTGCCTTTGAAGCTGACATTTTACCACTTGGTGCTTCGTGGGAGGATGCTGTTAAAAATGAATGGGGCGAGAACAGTGTAAGGTCCCTAGTTTCTAATATCTGAGCCGTCGGTCTGACTTGATTAGTTCTATAAGAATCGATACATTTTGCAGACTGCCAACAACGATACCATCAAGTTCGAGGTCGACGTCATTCTGAACTATCGGAACAATGCACACCATGGGTTTGGCTTCGGGTCAGTAATAACACTTTCCAGCATTACGGATCCGTATATCTAACACTATGCAGAAAGTTTGCCACGGATATTCCTGAACTTGCGGAGATTAACTATAATTCCTACCTTATTGAAGTCACTAGAGACTTTGAGACCGGAAAAGCCGCTGGTCAAGTCTTTGCTTTGAAGTCCGGAGGTCGCCGTGATGGACAGCCCATCAAAGCACTGCTGCCTCCTGGCGGTTCTTGAGATCCTTTAGTTGAAACACATTATCCCTCATTCTCTGGGACCTTGAGTCTCTTTTCCCATCAGCGATGCTTCTACACTCTTGTTATGCTCCACTTAATACGGAGTATATGGACTATTTAGTTGCCATTCAGCAGTTGATTCTTTGAAACGCTTGTTTTCTATTTAACTTGTCTATAAAAAAAGCTCTACTCAAATCTCCATCATCATGACGCATCTTAAATCTCATCATGCTTGCTTCTAGTCAATGTCGACGCAATAACAGCAGCACCAACACCACTTCCAGGCGACAGCATAAACTCAACATCATCCTTGCCAGTCTTTGATACTTCAGGCCAATCAAGGATCTCACCCAGCGCCTTAGACAACTCTTGCTTAAAATGGGGATGCTTCTCAAACAAAGATCCTTCTACGCCAACATGACATGTCTTGAGATTTCTCTTTATGCATATCGCTGCTACACCTGTTGATGAAAGTCGAGCTGCGCGAGTTGTTATGAGTGTTGCAACCTGTCTCATGAACTCAAGCTCTTGGAGGCTTGGAGATACTCCCAGCTGTGACACGGAGAGGTCATAGGATTTCCGGAAGTCTTTCGACGTGTCCCTAGACTGGATGTTAGTTTGAATCGTGTTACAGTCAGTAAGATCGACGTACTCTTCAATGGCAGAAAGAAATGACGAATCCATGAAATACGGCTCTTGCAGCTTCTCCAAGCTTTGGCCCTTCAAGAACGTTGCATCCCGCTGCTTAGCATCAAGCATAATCAATCGGAACAATTCCCCAAGATATAATCCTGCCACCATCTTCTCAAACGCCTGCTGACCTTTGCGAGGCGATGCATCATCAATCGCAATATCGAAAGACGTCAACGGCAAAACAACATGCTCGTTGTCAAAAGCACCCCATTCGCAGTTAATAGCCATGAGAGCTTCTGCTGGGAGCCCTTCCATGTCGAGTTTGGGGATTGATTGGCATCTTTCGAAGTAAGCGCCGTTGCAGCCTGTTCCGAAAACGCAACCGATGGCTGTTTCGGAGTTGAGATATGCTGAGGCCAGCATAGTAGCGGTTGTGTCGTTTGTTACAACGCGGACGTTGAGAGGGAGTTTCTATCACCTCGTTAGCAGCCGGGTCGTACTGTGAATACAAAATGCGTACCCTTTTTGCGATAGCATGCCTCAATGATGCAGCGCAATCGCGACCCTCACTATCAGCAACATTAAACCCCTTCGTCCATCTCTGCAGAATTCCCTCATCGATAGTCCTCTGCGTCGTAGGGAAGGAAAAAATAAAACTCAAATCAGTGTTGACACCGACTTCAAAATCACCTCTTTTGAGGTATTCTTCAAGATGTCCAGCGACAAAGTCCCAAAGCTTCTCGGCATCTCCAGTCTTTAGTTCTTTGGGGAGTTTATGTGTGACTTGGTTGACTTTGAAGCCGGACTTTTCTTCGGTAAGTTCGACAGAGAATACTCGAAGGTTTGTGCCGCCTAGATCGAGGACGAGATATTTTCCTGTCTCGTTGCCGGTTGGTTGTTGCATTACCCAGGTTGGGTTCATAGGCTGATGGTGTTAGTCAGTCGCCGAAAAGGGCCTAAAATCTGCTTACAATGCTACCGCCCTTGACGCTCAACCCTGTTGACTTGTTAGCTTTCATTCGTCATGGGATCTCTTCGGGCCGTACCTTTATCCAATTCATCGATAAAGTGGTTGGTAATATGCTTGAGCTTTGGGGTATCAACCGTAAAGTCTCGCTCGAGCTCCTGGAGATAAGATTGGAGATGCGCCATCGTTACGTCACTGAAGATTTACACAGCACTCTTGTTGGAAAAATGAACCATTGGGACAAGGTTTACCATAAGCTTATATACATATTCCAAATGCCGCCGATCGATTCATCGAAACACCGTTGTCGGACCGGAGCAGAAACAACTGGCAATTCACATCCAACAGTGATCTTGTGATGACGCTAGCTCCACTTTAGGATTCAAAAGTTTCCTGTTACTTGGTTTAGCTTGTCTAGAGGCTTCGCTATGGTTCCAAGGCCCGGTCCGAGTGCTCCGGTGCAAAAGCTCCGGTTATCTCGATACCCTAGACCATGGTATGAGATCATAGCCTCATCATTCTATCAAAGGGCGGAATCGTGCCAGGCATCCTGACTAGTGTAAACTATGGAACCCGCCCGCTTGGAATCCGTCTCGGCAAAATGGTGATTGGCCAATGCAATGCATGAGAATTAGGCTTCATCAGGATTGTTCAAGCATTACGACGTTGTGAAGTCTGTTATTACTAAGAATAGATGGTACATAATGGGGACATGCACTATGGATAAGCTTCCCTATGAAGATACTGAAGAATTGACAGACTTTGATAACTGAAGAAATGATAGGGCATTGCCGCTTCTGATACCGATACAAGCTACTTCGCGAGCAAGGGCGCCTCAAGGCACACTGCCGTGAAGTGTTTGTTGAGTAAAGCAGGCGTCTTAGCAAATTTCGATAACGACGCGTCCCACTGGAATGCCTGTGCCCAGCGTGAAACACAATCAGTCTGCACATCACTACCTTCGTTGCAATCCGGAGTCTCATACTTCTTATGAAACTCTTCAAACTACTTCTTGTACTTACCGGGGGTATCATCAGTTAGTCGTTCGGCTGGATCGCAATCCGAAGATGCCGGGCGCTACTCTGGGATTACCCTCTCGAAAGTGATGGCCGAAGGTTGGCTCCAAGGATCTTGAAAGTTTGGAGTTTATCGGCAGATATTCTGGGCGGTGGAACGATGAGGGATACACCCGACGTGAGAATAATAGCACTATCGTTTGAGTTCAGAAGGGAGTTGATGTTGTAACCACCAAGAGCCGTATCCAGGCGACCATCATGTAGAAGCTTGCTAACAATGGCTTCATCTTGTTCAATGTAAAGAAAGCTGCGATGATCCGGTGCATAACAATAGGCAGGGTGACATTTACACTCTGCCCACAATCCACTCGATACAGATTTCAACTCACAATCCATCTCTCTCTGGCGATATCCACCGTCTTGTCATGCACCTCATCTTGCGTGATGGTAAACGCGTTATTCCAGAGATGCTGTCAGCTCTATGGACTTGGTACAGATGTTTTTCTTTTTTGTCATACTCGATTTGAGCAAAGATGCCCTCCCCCTCAGTCTTCATAAGTGCTGCCTTTGAGATCGCCATCTTGCAGCTAACGGCCAGAGCAAACTTCCGCCGCGAGCTGTCCATGCTTCGTTTTGCTTGCATTTTGGCTTCTCACTATCTTTCATCAAGCCAACCTCAGCAAGAAATATAAGGCCTTAGTTCTCTAGCTGATAGCTAGCCAAGGCAGATTAGTATGTCCTGCATAGATTTGAACCATCCATTACGGTCAGGCTCAGTCAATTTCTCTAAAGCATCAAGAACTGTATTATTAGCGCCATAAAGGGTGTTCGGCTTCATGCAAGGGAAGTTTACGTACTGATCAGGCGCTGGAGTTTGAACCTCCTCAGTCATAATCAAAACCACCAGTTAAACCTGATATTTCCGCAAACTGAAAAGTAGCAAATGACATATTCAGTTTGCAGAGCGGAATACGTCCTTCTCGGTCATTTCTTTAGGGATGCACTCGCCATATAAGCCAACTACTTCAAGATGATAAGTAACCTAGCCGGTGATGAGACTTCCAATGTAGTACTGGAGATCGCTCTTTTTACCATGGCGAATGACACCAGAGATGGTAACAGAAGGTCTATCGATCGAGGGAGCGAGTACTTCTAAACTTGGCCGAAACCCTTGAATATATCTGAGGTTTTGGATATAGAGTTTGCTTTGGAAGCCTATAAAAGAGAATTCAAGTGGATTAAGATCAGGAGTGACTGTAAATCTGATGTGAAGCTGCTTTCTGCATACTTCAGACCAATATTGCTTATGCTAAAGACTTCTCACCTGACTTGTCATTGCCATTACAGACTGTTATTTCTTGTAATTGTACGCAGGATGTTGATGCGATGGGTGGTGATGCTGAATGGGGCCCTGACGGCATGTCAGCCAAGACCATCAAGAGCATCGGCCTGGCGGACCCCAAGCCGTTTCTTGGTTCAACAGCATTCTCAGTCAATTCCATGTTTTATTTCACGTCTGATAACAGGGACTATCTGCTTAATATCTTTGAAACTGCTGTCTATAGTGTCAAGGGTCCCACTACGGTTAGCCGACTTGGTAGCGCAGGGCAAACAGGATGAGATTGAGCTGGAAGAGTTTTAACAGTAGTAATTTTGCTCGCATTTGAGAGAAGGCTCCAAAGCTAGCATGGCGTGTTAGATCTATTTTACATATGAAGAAATAGACGCAACTAGGAACAATCTGCTTCCTGACCCATCTTATCAACATGTGCACTGTCGTTCTCTTGCTCTCCCCCCTCAGACACTGTTTTAGTGGTATCCTGTCCCTTCCACTTTTTAATAATTCTCTCCGCCTTCATTTTTTCAAAATTCTGGATGTCTTTCCTCCTGCGATCCCGGCGTTGACTATTCAACTTTGTGTATCTCTTTCGCACGTACACTCTAACGGCGACACGCAAGCCTACCGGTATCTTCTTCCAAGACTTCCATACACCTTTGGCGCGCTCTGTGCCACAAAGATATGCGAGAATTAGCGGCCTGTCCTTCTTGAACATGTACGGGTATTCTTCATCAAGCTTTTTCGCGACCTCTTCCTCTTCAGCGACGTCTCTATTCTCGTATTTTGAATTAACAGCAGTCGCTATATACTGTGGAACCCAGAGGCCGAGTTGCCTTTTTGGCTTTTCATTCGTGGTGGGACGATACTAGGCTAGTCAGTGACTGGAAACATGCAGCTGTTTTCTCATCCTTACCAATGCATACAGCTCTCTGTTCTCTTCTGCAGCCATAATGCGACATTGTCGAGTTATATAAGAATTTGCGTTGCCTACGAAAGTGTACCTTTGCGGTGGAACATCTTCTTTATACAGTATCTAATCGACAGTAAGCCAGTGACAAAACTAGAAGATACAGACCGCCATGCCACACCTTTTCTCCCAGATTGTTTCGCTTACGATCAGCGTACAGTATCGAAGCAGTCTTGAGTGTGATGGCGTCCGGTCGCCTTGAAACTTTGTCGTCTGCGGAAGCCACATCTTCAACTCTGCGAGATATCGACACTGTCGTATTGGTAGACATTCGTCGTGAAACGGTCGCCGCCCGCTTCAATATAACGGGCACAGGCCTTGAGAATGGAGCGATAGCCCCCTTCATCAGGCGGGAATTCAGTAGACGCGGTACGTTCATCGACGAAGACCATACCATTGAGGAAATCATGAGATTCTTTTTGTTGTTTTTTGTCAGTGTCATTAGTGGGGCATCATGACTGAGCTTTGAATGGTGGGACGGACGGAAAGGAGAAACACTGCTCCGATTGGCTTCCACTGGCTACTGGGTTCAACAGTAAAATGCAGGGTATGGTTAAGAAGTTGTTATTGTATTTTCTGTTGATGTTCAGTTAATCTCTAAACACTGTCAGCTAATAGCGGAAGTCTGAGCCTGGGCACACTCATGCAGGTCCAGCTAGTATGATTGGCAAAATTGGGGCCGGGTTCTAAGACAATAGTATCTATATCAGGAAGTGGCGTGGGTAATCTACAGGCATGTTGGCAGCTGAATTGACGCCTGCAGGCCACTAAGATAAAAGCGGTAGCACCTGCATATGACAGTAACGAGACAATGGAGAAACTAAACTAAGATACTCACTACGTCGCTTTAGCTTACTGCATGTCTTCAGTCAGTATTTTCAGATTTGCGGCATTAGCATTGGGAGTCAACGCGAACTGTGGACATCTAGTTTACGGCTGACATGGTGAGCTTCTGGCTGCTCGGCTACGCAGGGCTCGGTATGGTAGCTTGTTGACGTCTTATTATTAGATATCGTGAGGCTCTTAAATTATGAATAAATATCTATATGATTCTCATAGAAAGATTCTCCTCCGTACTTTGACTTCCCGCCTAGTAAAGAAGCCGGTTACCCTCAGTAGAGATAAAAACAGAAACATGTATAGTAGTGGTACCTCGGTAACCTCACATTCTGCCTTAATATTACAGCTATTGAACATATCCATCAACCTAATCTATATTTCCATACCAACTCCATCAGCAAGGCGATCCAGAAACAGTCTTGTCCCATATATCCCCTATGAATTCTCGATTGGCATTCCCAGTCGGCCATGCTACCCTCTTCAATACCTGTTTTGCTTCTGACCAACTCAAAATATCCAAATTTTGTGCTTGTTGTTTCAAAGCCTCCTCGAAGAACTGCCTGGCTGATAACAGCGCTCTATCTTCCCCTACACCTTTCAAAGCGCGATAAGATCCCAATAGCCCAAGTAGTGTCTGCCAAAGCATGAATGCGTCGTTCTTTGGCGTTCCCACCAAGTTCAGACTCTTTGCAACATCGTGTTGAAGCATAGAGACAGCGTATTTGTGGATACGCTTGTCAATGGGATCCAACACCCCGAGAACATCCTGCATGTAGAATATGGAGGCAATAGTCGTTCCGCACCAGGGGCCAATAAAAGACGATTCCGTTAGTTCAGGACTTTCCTCTTTCTTTCCAGGGACAGAAATAGACTGAATATGCGCCATGACATATTCTCCTAGTATTCTCGATGCAGGACCCCGACGCCAGAAACTTTCGAACTTTCCATCTGGTGTTTCAGCTCCTGTTTCCTTGTAAATGTTATCAAGCGCAGCTGTGAAGTCTCGTGTAGAGTTTATGATAACTTGTCCGTCGGCATTATTGAGCTGTGCGCCTTGGGGTAATGGAGTGAAGAAGAAGGGAAATAGACGGATAGCTTGCAGTTTTAGTCCGAGTGAATCTAGGGCTTCACTCATGTGCCATGAATGTGACAGTTTCAGAAGCTTTCGTCCGGGTACAGCATCGAGACTGCTGCCGTATCCTCTTGTGCGACATATACCGCTGAGTAAACTCTTGAGGCCTGTGAGGTAGAGATATGACCTATGATAAGCATTAGAAACTTAGAAGATCGACTAGTATAGGTGAGAGAGATTACTGACATCACAAAGTAACGGTTGGCTAGTTCTC
>JACYFE010001378.1:0-21344 GCA_014764975.2 Fusarium sp. DS 682 | reverse complement strand
TCCCGTATCAAATATCAAATGTTATTTCAAATCAGGTATTTTGCATTTGTTTGATTTGAAATAAGATTTGGGTGTATTTGATTGAGTTGTGTGGCAGTTTGTTTGATTGGATTTGATTTATGGGCAGCGCTAGAGAAGGGTGCAGATGTCAATGCAGAAGGTGGAAAATACGGAAGCGCTCTACGGGCGGCGTCCGCAGGAGGATACGACAAGATTGTTCAGCTGCTGCTGGAGAAGCAGGGTTGAAGCAATCGATTACTGAGAGGCCGGTTGACAACTGGATGCGCCGAACCGGCTGGGATCGAACTTTCGAGGGCGCAAACTGCCAATTACTCATTTCTTTATCCACCTTGCCTTTACCATCATCCCAGCCGCTCTACTTAGGTATGCATCATGATGGGCACGAGCTTAGCAGCTCAGTGACAGACAAGAACAAGCTCTTGTCTATTGTCGCAGCTCTAGACCGTCTTTTTGACCAGTGCGCTGAGACGGTGAGATTCACCGATGTTAGTATTCGGCGATGGCTTCGGAGCCGCTTCCCGGATCGCCCCTACAAGGCGCCGTTCGAGCTCGTATCCCAGTCAACTCCTGAACGGTTATATAGGGGCGAGTTCAAACGCTGCATATGCTTTTTGCTACGGGTCTGGCGACTGCCGATGGCTGTGTGTCGCACTTAGCGTGCTTTAAGGGTTAAAGTAAATGTGTTGAGCAGCAGCAAATGTGCTGATTGATTGTTTTTTTTAGTTGTCTCTTGTGCGGGGTATTCCATCCCTCAGACTTACTTAAAGCATATAGCTAGATTACTAATTCATTTGTTTCCTGAGGCCGTGAAGATCATGCCTACCCTGCGACAAAATTTCACAGTGTCCCACGCGACACAACGACAACCCACCCCTCATTTTCTGAGCTGATACCATCCTAAAGTACTCCCCTTCATGTTGTCAGGGTTTAGCCCAACTGACCCGATAATGACAGAGCACCAAGAACTGCCCAATGGCGTCCGGATCAACCGCTGCCCCCGAGTTCAAGCTACCTGTAATATAAAAGTTCCCCACCGGCTTATTCACCACAACCGAGGCCCGGAAGACAGCCCCAGGCTTGGAGCTCGGCGCTCCCGGGACCGGAGCCCAGGGACCAAGCGCCAGGGCGGGGCCGGGCACCGTCGCGGAGGCCGAGAAAGTCAGGCTCAGTGTACCGGCGTTGTGCGACTCGGCGAACTCTGGGCGGATGCGCACGAAGATGTCGGCGCGGGTGACGGTGATGGCCTTGGCGCCAGCGAAGAGATAGGGGAAACGTGCGGGTACGAGTGGCAGCACCGTCCTGTTGGGTGCAGCCCCTGAGGCCTGGGATACGGTGACGAAGCGGCGCCATGCGTCGGGGAACTCGTTGGGCAGGTTGAAGAGGCGAACGAGGCCGTTGTTGCTCTCAGCGATGGCGATGGCGTCCAGCGCCTTGTCCCGGAGCTCAGCAGATGCTTGGGCCGCGAGGGCAGCACCGCCTTGCCGCGATGTGTAGCGGATAGTCAGGACCACGTCCGAGATGGTGTCGTAGTCGTACTGTGGGAACTGGACCGGCATCTCCATGGACCAGCTGCTGATGACGCCGCAGCGCTCAAAGGGCAGGTATCGCTCATCCCGAATATTGGTGTCGAAGACGCCCGCATCGTTGATACCTGTGCTGGTGGCAATGGACTGGAAGAGGCCATAGCTCTCGGCAAAGCGCGGGTCATTGTCGCGGCGCGCGTACTTGCCATTGGAAAGATTAGCAGAGGTCCGGACGCTCGACTGCAGCAGTGACAGCGTGCTGCAGGCGCTGGTGTACGGGCCGGCTACGCAGGGGATGGTGACGCTGACGGTCTTGATGCGGCGCATATAATGGCCTGGGTAGTCGAGGTCGAACAGCGCCTCGGGGATGCTGAAGAAGCAAGAGCCGTACTGGCGCAGGCGGACGAGGGCACCCGGGTCGAGCTGGGCGAGCGAGATGCTCTTGGTCAGCTCGTACTCGCGCAGATCCTGGTCCATATACGCCATCTCCATGCGTTTGATGTCGTTGAACAGCCGCTCGCCCGCCGTCAGGCCCTTCCGCAGGCTGTCCCAGTAGTCGAAGGCGATAAAGTCGGGTTGCTTCACGCCGAGTTCCAGGGCAAAGGCCCGCTGTGCCCGCTTTGCATGCTCGTATACAAGGCGGTATGTCTGGAAGTAGGCCGATGACAGCTGGGAAACGGTCCAGTCATAGAGCTCCACGGCTGTGAACTTGGACCTCAGGAAGCCATCGATCTCCTTGGCCTGGTCGATCTGCAGCTCGTGGCTCTGCAGTTCCTTGTCCGAGATGGTAGAGCGGATGTTGGCCGAGGCAATCTGCGAGTCCAACGACAGGAGCTCCTTCGACGCCAGCAGGGCCTGGAAGTCCCACTCCTCCTTTCTGCGCTCGTACGAGGCCATTTCAGCCGTCATCCGGCTGGTCTGGGAAACAAGGTCTGCGCTCCGCTTGATGAACTCGCTGAACTTGCTGGACGACTTACCCGCATTGGAGCCGCCGAGCGTGGCGCCGATAGATGTCGGTGCTCCCAGCTTGATGTCGGGGAGGAAGTGTAGGACTGCAGCGACGAGCTGGTTGCTAGCGTCGATCAGACCAGGGATCATCAGCGAACCCTCGAGAGCAACGTGGGCAATCTCCAGCTCGCTCATCCCCGGTTCGTTCACCCCCCGATTACTATAGTATTTGACGCGCTCCTGCACCATCTCCTTCGTCTTGTTCAGGCCCTCCGCTACCTTGGTCGCATCATCCACCTGTTGCAGCCGCACCTCCTTGACCGCCTCGAGCAGCTTGATTGAATGTGTCGACTGGAGCAGCGCCAGCTGGCCGGCGTCCTTCTTTTCGATGGCGGCTAGAATTGCCGCTCCGAGGGCCTTCAGCTCCTGGCACAACTCGGTCGACTTGGCCGCCAGATAGTAGAAGCGGTGGTTCGGTAGTGGCGCATTCATGTCGGCGATGGCGCTGCTAAGATCAACACCGGCAGCAGCGGCACGGATCAGCAGAGACGGATCGATCTTGGGCTCAAATAGCGGGAGTTCTCGAACGATTCCCTGTATTGTGTTAGCTCAGTGCGGCACGGGCAGGAACTTCGAGGGACGCTGCCTACCATGAGATTCATGCAATGGCGGATCTTGAACAGCCTGTCCGCCACGGTATCCCAGTAGCCCAGCAGCTTGTCGTTCTTGGAGCTGCAAAAGTACGTGACCGATGGCGTTGTCAGCTGCGGCGTTGGCCACGGCCTGACAACCATGGCCTGCTCATCGGTAGGCGGCACCAACTCCTCGATGGCAGCTAGGGCATTGCTGTACGCATCCAGCTTTGGCTCCAGCTGGTTGTACGTCTGTACCTCTGCGACCGCTCGCGGCGCCATCTCGAGCGGCCTTGGGCCGAGGACGTCCGCTGCGAGGATGTAGAGCTGAGTCGCCTCGTTGATGTGCTCGATCGTGTCGCCGGCGAAGAGCGAGTCGCCCCAAGCGATAAGATTATCTAGATACTTCATCACAGCCCACTTCTGGAACGCCGTGACTCTCGCCCGGGCAACCACGAAAGGCTTGAACGGTTCCATTCTCCAGCGCGCTACGTTCTTCTCGAGGAGATCTAGGTATCTTAGCTCGTCGGCGCCGAGTGAGCTCCGCAAAGCTGGATCGCCACCCTTGGCCAGGAAGTTGAGGATCGCCTTGATTGTCTGATCGGCATAGTCCTGGCTGGACAGCTCGAAGAACTTCTTGGTCACCCAGTAGCGCTGTGGAACAGGGATGTTTGGCGAGGTGTCCATGGGGTTGAAGACATAGTGGTACCACTGCTGGGCTTCCTTGAACTTCTGGTTCTGGCTGAGCTTGCCCGCGATCATGACTGGCACATGGAAGAAGAGTTCCCAGTTGTAAACGCCGTACACGTTGTCGTCAAAGTCGACCATTTCGGATGGGTATGCCTTATCTACGAACAAGGGAGACGGTTCGTATTTCGTGTTGAAGTTGTTCACTTCCAACGCCTCCAACGCCTGCAGCGGCCTCTGGTAGAGACCGTCGATTCCGTCTCGGTTCAATACCCGGATCATTTCCGATACGAAGGGATGATAGAAGGTGGAAAACTTGAAAATTGTCTGTGTAAAATCGGCGACTTTTGTTGGTACAATAGCAAACGACGACCTGTCGATCTTCTGGAATGGGCCCAAGGCGCTAATCTGAACCTTGACAAATGGTGGGAAGGCGGCTGCCATTGACGGCTTGGATACAGGGACAGTCGTGAGACCGCTTGACACTTTCGACATCACCACCAAGTCCGACCTGGCCGCAAATGTCTGTCCAAATATCAACGGCCCGTTCACGTCAGGCCGAGGATAGACGATCGAGGGCTTGCGGAGGATGGGCACGTCGTAGTATGGGCCAGCGAGGCGACCGTCGAGAAGCCCAGGATTGTTAAAAGCCGGGGGCAACCAGGCAATTGGGGGGAATTTCACCTCTCTAGGCTCGATAAAGAACGACGACTGATCGTGCTGGAACCAGAAAGGCCGTGCAGACTGGAAGAGGAAGTCCTGGTGCGGAACAGCAAGATTGTACTTTGCCCCTGGTGTCTTCCCGAGGAGTGCCAACGCCTCGGTCTTGTCAGTTCGCACCCAGAGCCGACCATCTGAGCTATCCCCCTCCCCGAAGCCGATATTCTGGATTATAGACTGGGCAGGCGGTCTCACCACGTTGAAGAAGAGTTGAAAACGTCGTCGGATGGGGCTGCCTCCTCCTGCTGGAATGGCTGCGGGCTGACCACGAACCCCATTAAAGTAAAAGTCGCCGAGATGGCCGGGGATGTGACAGCGAATATAGAGTTCCCCCGTGTCAGAGTCAGGTTCAGCCCTGAAAGTGATCAAGCTGCGGCCTGGAGACTTGAGCAAGTCACTTTCATCCAGCGAGCTTCCTGACTTGGGGCATATCAGGAACGCATCCGAAATGACCTTGGACTGCCACTTGTATTGCTTCCGCTCCACCCACGCGAGCTTGATTTCCCAGAACGTGTCCGGCGGGACTACCGGATTGTCCGGCTGGGGCATGACGATATTCACCTTTTGCGTCTTCTCAGTGAAAAGCGCCCAGAACAGGTATAGCCTCCGGTTCCAAATCAGCGGCATAAGGTGGTCTCCCTGGATATCGGCGTCGACCTTTTCCCATGATGTCCAGTACGAGCGATCAACCCGCTGGCAATAGAAGTACCGTGCTGGCTTTGACCTTGTACGCGCAAAGATGTGCATCCTGTCGACAGCCGTGTTTCCATGGCCGTCGAACTCCTGCTGGTGGTAGTAACTGACCACTTCCAGCCTCGACATCTCATCCAGTTTGTCCAAGTAATTTCTCAGAGCCGTCTCCACGGTGTCGGGTGTCACATCGGCTTGTTGCAGCTCACTTTCCAGGTCTTTGAAGATCTGAGTCTTATCATCTCGGACGCTAGGCTCGAGGAAGTTCTCCGGGGTCTCATATATCTGGCGATTTGCACCGGCGACGCGGAACGACTTCAGCCAGTCCCACTGCTTCCAGAAGATATCGGCCTCCTCGCTAGCTGTAACGTCATGCTCTAGGTTCATAAGGCATCTCTGGACAAACAGCTGAACCGAGCTGATGGCCTGCTTGATGCGAGAAGTCTTCATGCAGGGCCCCATCTCAACGTCGATGAGGAAGTAGGCGAAGAGGTCATTGGCAGTCCTCCAAGGGGCGGTGACACCTCTCGGCTGGTGTGCAAGCAAGTAGGTCAGGAGATACGTTCTCCGCTTCTCGCGCAAGATGTTGCTCAGCTGGGGGGCCACAGAGTTCCAGGTCGCCTCGTCATACTTGGACTTGATGGCCAGCTGGGTGACTCTCGCATGCCGCTGCGTCATGTCTCCTTTGGCAATGAGCGCTCCGTTGACCGGCGAGCAGCCCACGTCGCTGAACAGCTTCAACGCACGCAGGATGCGCTCTATAGCAACTTCGTCCTGGAACGACCGGGGCAATAGCAGGTTGAAACCGTTTGGCCCGACCAGGAAATCGATGCTGTCCTTTGGAAGTTTCAAGTCCGTGCTCAAGAGCTGGGAGATCTGATCCGTTGCCGGCGGCGAGGCGCGGGCAGCCTTGAAAATGGCCTCGAGGGTGTTTTCGTTTCCGGATAGGCCGTCTCTCACTTGAGTGAGCACGTAAAGCCTCTCCCAGCCAGCAAAGGCGTCCGGGGCAGTTGGTGTAAGTGTGACAGGGAGACCATTCAGGTCCAGCCATGCCGCTGTAGGATCACCAGGAACCTTGCGGAATTCAAATATCCAGGCCAGCTGAGTCGCGGACAGCTTCATCTTGTTGATGACGAGCCCAATCTTGGTGAGGAGCAGTGTGGCTGTGTACTGCTCAGGGAAAGACGCCTTCGTGATGACACTCTTATTTGTGCTCTCCACAAATGAGGATGCTCTGAGGATGTCGTTGGGGAATTTTAATGAATATGTCACCCAGGACGAAAGCAGCCGCTCGGCAATCTGACCGTTCACGGAGATGAGCTCGCTGGCCTTTTGTCTCACCAGCTGGTTGCTCAGCTTCTCCCGTAGGTATGGCAGAAGCTTCAGTAGGATGAAATAGTATCTCACAGAGGGCGTCATCAGATTCCCTGCCGGGTTGGTCTCAAAATCAAAAAACGACGACACATCGGCCGCTGTCAGAAACTCATCACCTCGAGAAGGGGTAAACGCATTTGGCGCACTAAAAAGCGCGCTGATCGCATTGATGTAGGCGCTGTCGGTAGCAGGATTGGCGAGTGCAAGGAGAGTTTGACGGTCAGGGTCTGACAAGGCACCGGCGGAGTAAAGCTTTCCGTTGGACTGCACATAGTAGACCTTTGCCCGCAGACTCATAGGGATCTTTATTCCCTCCGGGAACGAAGCGAGGTCAACGGCAAAGTTAGGAACCGAAAAGGATCGCATATTCCTGGCGAAGAAAGTCCTTGGAGCCTGGTACAGGTTGTCGATGGCTTGGAGAAACTCAGTTGACACACCCTGGATGCCTTTGAGCGCGTCTCGCTCTGCGTTGGTCATTGCTCGTGAGTACGAAAGCATTTGCGCGTTAGAATCGTAGCTGAGCTTGTCCTGGATCTGGGGCTGATCTACAGCTGGCGGAGGGGTCTCGAGGAAAACCGAGTATGAGGCGGTGTTGTTAATTATAGCAACTGCCTGGGTGATGACGTTGGCATCCCAGCTCAGTTGTGCCAGCTTCTTCTTCGTGAGACTTCCATCCGTGTCTACCGACTCCGTATCGACAATGTTGTCCAGGGCGATGGCCCGGAGGCCGGTCCTCAAGTCCCCCAAAAATGTCACGATAGTTTGATCAAGAGCGGCGATTTGGCTTTCGTCAGACAGATCATGCCTCAGAATATTACTCAGGTCGGCCCAGGAAAATCCGGATTGGGCCGCCAACTGGACTCTTTCCACGAAAAGAATGGTTGCTGTCGTAGTTTCAAAGGGATTGGACGCAACCAGCTTCAACACGGAGAGGTAATCATCTATCGGAAGCTCCAAGGATTGGGCTAGAAGGACATGTCGGAATAGTTTGGAGAGACTTGTCAAGGATAGACTATCGTCAGTTACAACGAGCTGACTATCCAAGAGGAAGTTGAATTCCGTGGGGCTCATGTTCAGTGCGGCCAAAATCGTCGAAGTATAGTCCGAGAGATTCCCAGACAGCTTCGCAGGGTCCTGCGGGAAGGGCTGGGGATCTTGGGTGCTGCTTTGGTCCGTGGGCTTGAGAATCGTCTGGTTCCGGAAGATTCTCGAATAGAGCGATTCCGCTGTAGCGTCCTCGTCCTCATTTTCATGATCCTTGACAGCAAATGTGTTGATCTGGTACCAGAAGGTCATGACAAGTTCGAGAGACAAGTCCAGTGCCTTCATTAGACGTTTGATGTGGGATATCGTGACCAGAGCGTCCCTCATCTGTTCTGGGTCTGACGGAAACCCGAGATAGTCGAGCACAAGAGCGAGATCTAGGACACTCCAGCCATCGAGCTTCCGTAACAATCGGAAGAATCTAACAATCCTTAGAAGAACGGTGTCATCTGCTCCCACCACTTCCATCTTGCTCGGGTCACAAGTGTCTGGGGACTCTCCTTCGTGAACAAGGATTTCAATCTGGCCCTCTTCGACGAAGAAGATTCTGCTGGCTTCCATGATATTGAGGAGCTGGCCGTAGCTCATTCCTGACTGCTGAAGGAATACATCTACTCTCCCGGTCAAGACATTGATCCACTTGCCCTTGGTGATGAAGAGATTGTTCGTCGCGGGGTCCGGAATTGAAGCTGTTGCACTGAGGGTGTCGGCAGCGAATCCCCAGAGGTTCCATGGGCCAGGCTTGGGTGTTCCTGGCTGAGATGTCACCTCCCCCGAGATCAACTTATGTTCCATTGAGCTCAAGCCTAGGAAATCTAGCACGATGTCAGGGCTGGTGAGGCTCTTTTCGCGGCTGTCGCTGAAGAAATTCTCCATCAACTCGTAACGGCCCACGGCGACATGAGAAAGATAGGTGCACACAGTCTGCGACCAGAGATCGAACGGGAGACTCCAGGGATACACCTGCATGTTGAGGACATCATACGCTGCGCCATTGGTATACTGCGGCGAAGCGGCCCGGACGATGGCGGTTCCTTTAGTCTGCAAGCTTCGGGCCTGGACGGTATATTTCTTCCCTTCAACGACCTGCCGAATAGTGTACGTAAAGGCCGGCTCGTCGATGGTCCACCATTGCCCGGACTTGATTACACGAATTTCTGCAAACTCTGACAGGGGAGGCTTGAACGCTTTGCGCAAGTCATCTCCTAGCTGTTTGTTGTCCAAGAGAGAGACGAGAGGGATTGGCAAATCGAATGACGTGAACTTGGGTGGAGGACTGACTGCATTCTCCAGAATTTCATTGGTTAAATCGATGTATGGTAGCGGTGTGTTTGTGTTCTGGCATGATAGTTCGATTTCGCCGAGATCAGGACGTCTATCAAACAAGATGTCTTTTGCCGTTTCCGTGACTGGCTTGTTGGTCTTGGGGTCGATTCGAGTCTTGTACAAGATCTTGGTTATGTGCCCCTTCGCGTCCCTTACCACTGTGTCAATCTGCAGACGTTGCTGCAAGAAGTGCAATATGTCCACATAGTACGCAGCGGGACCAGTCGTGGAGCGGCACTCCGTGCATGAGCACACGTCAAGAGAGCCGAAGAGTGTGGACCAGTCTGGGATTCCAGTCTCACGGGCCCCGAGGCCGGCGGCGATGCGACCCCAGTCTGGCCACTTATCTATGCTGATGAAACTAGTGGAGGTATTGAAGGAGGCGAGCAAAGTGGAGGCGATGGCATGAGTTCGTGAAGCTCTTTCATAGATCTTGGCGGCTTCGCCTGGACCCCCGATCTTGTCTCCCACCCTGGCGGTAAACGCTGAGAGGCCCATGTTGGTGATATGCATAGCGGAGTTGAGGCCTGCGGCTATCAGCGACCTCATCTGGGTATATTGAGGTGCAATCCGGTAGACCCTCTGCATGCTGGACAAGTTGGCCTGCAAGGTGGGGACGTCTTTTATGCCTTTCACAGCTGACGGTTTCGATTTCAGGAATGTAGAAATGCGAGAGTTTGTGAAGGCGAACTCAGGATTTGCTGCCAAAAAGGTGTTAAGATCAGATTTTCCTGGAAGCTCGCCATGTGTCGCGTCATCGTTCTGACCCTTGAGCCTCTGGGTGATGAAAGCTGTGGGAAAGGCATCCTCAATCATGCGGGACATGCCATCAGCGTAGTTCTGCGCCTTCTCGGCTGGGGTGTCTCCAGGGACGATGTCTGGCGCGCCAATTCCGGGTTTCTTGATGATGTCTACCCACTGGGCGGTGGTGAACTTTGTCAGGTCGCTCGCCGTCTTTATTATCTCCTTGCGAGACTGCAGTTCTTTGACTAGCGGGGCGTGGTTCAAGGTTGTGGCTCCCAGCTGGACAGCAAACTGCATGGCCGCTGTCTTACCTTTGAACTCAGGCCTGGCGTCGATGTTGGTCCAGAACTCCTTCATTGTGCCCGTGTTTTGGGCGTATGCATCCATGAAGAGCCCTGCGTCGTTTGTGGCCGTCGCCAGGACTTGCCCTATAGCCGTAGGCCCATCCGGGCCCTTTACGGCCGAATTGGACCCTATCTGATACAACAGGGAGACAAACCGGGCGATCTGAGCATCGGAGAAAGTCTTGACAATGTTCTGGCTGACAGCTGTCCTTAGAGCCTTCGAGAGCGACTCTTGCGTCTCCATGGTGAGGGTAATGAGCTCGGTTGAGATGTTCTCCCTAAAGAGACCATAGAAAACTTCGGCCGGGACTTTGGTCTTGGCCTCATGCCGGTGGGCTGTCGCGAAAAATTCAATCATCTCTTGGTCACGTCCTGTCTCGCCGGCAAGAAAGGACAAGTCCTGGTTCTTGTCGTCCTCAACAAGATCTCCGGGGGAGAGGTCACCCAGAAGCGGTGTCAGCTCGCCCTTAAGGACAGCAAATTCTGAGGGTCCAACCACCGCATCGCCGCCAATAACCAGGTCAATGGTTTGGACTATGGCGGCATTGAAGAATATCTTGGATGTCGCGACCGGCGGCGTGGAAGTGGGAGACTTGTAGGCGTAGACTTTCAGGTCCGCCGTGGCCTTTTCCTGCCGCACGAATTGGTCTCGTCGATAAGTGATTTCATAGCAACCTGACTGGTCTGTTGTGGTTTTTCCGAGCAATTCTTCGTGACGCAGATCCACATCCACAGCCTGGATTTGGAGGTTAGGTACGACAGAGCCATCGACCCTCTGTACCTTGCCAAGGACTTGGAAGCAGTCGTCCTGCCCCCCCCCGTCACCTATCAATGGTGGTGTCGAGTCGTGCTTTGCCTCCATGGTTTTAAACTGCTCAATTGCGAGTGGTATGTGAGTTTCAATGAGGTGATTCTAGCACTCAGCGAAGAAAATATGAGCCTGGTGCCAAGTGATGATGACTGTTTGAAGGAATTGAGGGAGGCCAGTGGGATTTCTAGCACAACATGAGGTTCCTGCCCCAGAAAAGACCAGTTGACTGTCACATTAAGATTCGACTCTTACAAATGTCTCTCGATTCCATGCTGTGATCTGTCATTATACAAGCGCCTCTCCGCCGGTGGTCATCGGATAGCAAAGTAAAACAGGCAGCTCTGCTAGCCAGTCATGGAAAGGCAGTCTGTCTGCCTCAGCGTGGCTGTCATCTTCGGCAGTTGATAGTGTGTTGCTGCTATACGTGACACATCTAGATCACCTCAACGCTCGTGGTTTGTGAATCCCGAAGCTGAGCGGAGCTGAGAAACGTGGCGTCCGTAGGCAAGCCGTGGGGATCCGATTCAATCCTACACTACTGTTGGGAACCCTTCCCGTAGGAGTTCCGAAGGAGTGCAGCCCCATGCGGTCTCCCATTTTTCAGCCTCACTGGATGGTGGTGTGAGCTGTCTGAGACTGTTGACAGAATCTGGGCGCCGGCACCGCCTCGGTGCTGGTGCCCAGATTCACCGAGACGCCAAGAAATTTCAGCCAGGTATCGCTTTTTGTGTATATCAGTTGACCTCCCGGTAAGGCAGCAGGAGAAAGCCACCATGACCACCTGATAGAGAAAATAAGACAGGCTGCAGTTTTCCCCTCATTTAGCGGAACATGCCGAGCCTCGAGTGTCTAAAGTGCATTAATCCTTCTAATCCTGGATGGCCTAAGCCCTAGCCGTGGCTTATGCTGAGCCTTAACAGCTGAACCGGTGATAGTTGCAACGGTTTCCGATTGGACGCCCCTTTGACAGCTGTGCCCATACACATTGCAAAACTGAGGGCACCACGTCCGACAATATGCGTCGAAGTGCGGGGATCGATGACGCTAATTCTGCCGGGGGAACAGCTCATACACGGTCTAGAACACGGCAGCTTAGGTCCACGGACGTCACGGTGGGCTGTGGAATGGGGTCGGCGAGTAACATGAGCTGCCTCTCGAAGGCTATTTTGGACGATGCAGGCAACTCACGACTTGCAGTCAACCCGAATGTTAGAAATTGCATGTGACCGCCCCAGCCCGGTGTAGTACAGAACTATGGGAAGATATGGGGTGGTGACACATGGCATTCACTGAGACGCCAAGAAATTTCAGCCAGTTATCGCTTATTTTATGTGTCAGTTGATCTCCCTGTAAGGCAGCGGGAGAAAGCCACCATGACCACCTGACAGAGAAAACAAAATAAGGCTGCAGTTTTCCCCTCATTTAGCGGAACATGCCGAGCCTTGAGTGTCTAAAGTGTATGCCAGCAAGCCTTAAGCCACCGGAATATCAACTTTCAGCTGACCGCAGCTAAACCTCCAATCACAATAGAATAGCCGCATCTAGATTTGGTTTATACTACTAAGTAGCCTTAATAATATGCATCTCTAAAGCTAGATTCTACGAAAATAGGCAGAAGTCCTAGAAGTTCTGAAGAGGTGGAGCCCCATGCAGTCTCCCATTTTTCAGCCTCACCGGATGATGTTCCTGTACCGGCTGAGTCCTTGGTGCTCCCACAGCGTTTGCGGGGAAGTGTCGCTGACCTGTGCTCCTAACCGAGCGCCACACAGGTACATCTGGTGATGCAACAACTTGTGGCTATCCAAGCCCCAGGCGGCAGAGATATCAACGACAATCTGCGACGACGCGGTCTTATGGGAGGTACAGACCGTCGCCAACGAGTCCTACGCGTGTGCGATAGCTTCCGCAATATCTTCCAGGCATACATGCATGCCAGAAAAGCGGTTTCTACCCTTTCCAGTGCGTTAGCGAGACTGGCATACGTAAACGAATTTGTGTTGTTTTGTCACCCACTAATCTCTGACGACAATACTCAACACTGGGCAGCATGGATTCCTCCATGTCGCTAAGGGGTTTCGACTCACTCGCGTCCCCTGAGGGACTAGCCGCTGGTGCACCATCTGGTCTAGCATTAGCTGACAAAGATACCCTCACTTCTGTCCCGCAGGCGCCTGCTCTCTCCTTGCCGAAGGGAGGAGGTGCTATTCGGAGCATAGGAGAGAAGTTTGATGTCAACCTGATGACGGGCACGGGCTCGGCATCGTTTCCTCTCCAGACAAGCCCGGCCCGGAGCAATGTGCAGCCGCAGTTGTCCTTCAGCTACGATTCTGGAGAAGGAAATTCCGAGTTTGGCCTGGGATGGCGGATGAACGGCACCGGAAGCATCAGTAGAAAGATTTCGAGAGGTCTGCCGAGATATGAGGACGGTGGTGCTGAAGATTCCGACGTCTTCCTCTTCTCTGGCGCAGAGGACTTGGTTCCCCTGTTCAAGCGCGATGGGGACGGCAAAGTCGTCCTCAATGAAAGAGGGAAACCGATTGTCGATGAGACCCCGAGAGGCAGCTTCATGGTGCGGAAATATCTTCCCCGGGTCACCCAATCGCTGTCCCGCATCGAGCGGTGGACCAACTTGAAGGACACATGGGACATTCACTGGCGAATCATTAGTACCGACAACCGGACAACCATCTACGGCAGAGACAGCAACTCGCGGATTTACGATCCGGGGTCTGTGGCAAGTACCACATCTCGCATCTTCTCGTGGCTCGAAGCTGAAGCGTTTGACTCTCGTGGGAACGCCATGATCTTCACGTACAAGCCTGAGGACTCGGTGAATGTTGACATCTCAGCATCCAACAGCGAAGCGAGTCGCTCTGCGGTGACTCGAACGGCCAATCGATATCTGAAATGCATTCGGTACGGAAACACAGTGCCAAACAGATCTTCCCCATCCTGGCAGGCCTTCTCTGCCTTTGACTTGCCCGCACATACCTGGAGGTTTGCTGTCGTCTTCGACTACGGCGAGCACAACTCCGAGAGTCCGAAGCCCGAGGATGCCGGGCTCTGGCGCTGCAGGCTGGACCCATTCTCTACATACCACGCCGGGTATGAGGTGCGAACGTACCGTCTTTGCCAGAGAATTCTCATGTTTCATTTCTTCAGCGAACTTGGGGCGGACCCGTTCCTGGTCCGGTCCACAGACATCACGTATAGCGAGAACGCGACAACCTCGTACCTCGTCTCCGCACAGGGGGCTGGGTACGCCAAGGAGCCACTGACAGCCGGCTACATTAAGCGGGTTCTCCCCCCTTTGACGTTTGAGTACTCCAAATTTCCGAGTGACGATGAGATCCATCGTGCGGCGGCCAAGGATTTCGACGAAGAAAGTCTTCGAAATATTCCATTCGGCATTGACGGCTCCAAATACAGCCTGACCGACCTGGATGGCGAGGGCCTCCCCGGAATCTTGGCCGAGCAGGGGAGCTCCTGGTTCTACAAACGCAACTCCAGCGCGAATAATCTGATCAACGCGGAACAGGTTGCAGCCGATATCGACGCCATGGCAGAGGTTGAGGCACTGTTTGGACCACTCGGGATCGTCTCCACGAAGCCGGTGGGAGGTATTGCTGCCGGTCAACTGCACCTATCCAACATCACTGGCGCCGGAGCCCTGGACCTGGTCCAGGCCTCCTCGGGTTGCTGGGGCTACTATGAGAGGGACATGGACACAGAAGAGGGTTGGACCACCTTTCACCCCTTCCCAAGCGCCCCCACTGTGGATATCGCCCATCCCAACGTCAAGCTTATCGATCTCACCGGCGACGGCTTGGCGGACATTCTGATCTGCGGAGATCAGCTGCAGGTTTGGTACCCATCCCTCGGGGCGCTCGGGTACGGAGCTCCGCAAAGCATCACCCAGTCCGAGTTGGCCGTGGGTGATACGGCCGCGCCAGTTTGTATAGCCTCAGACACGGAGCATACAGTCTTCTTTGCGGATATGTCCGGGGATGGACTGGCTGACATCGTGCGGATCCGTAACGGCGATGTCTGCTACTGGCCGAATTGCGGCTACGGTCGTTTCGGGACCATCGTGCGCATGGACAACGCCCCGTACTTCGACACATACGGCACTTATGACGGCACCAGAATCCGTCTCGGAGACGTCGATGGCTCTGGGACAACCGATATCATCTATCTCGGCGCAACTGGAGTAGACATGTACATGAATCAGGCCGGAAACGGCTTCGCGGATAGTAAGGAGCTAGTGCACTTCCCCATGGTCGACAATGTTGCCAACGTCACTCTGACAGACCTCCTCGGCAACGGGACCAACTGCATCGTGTGGTCCACGCCGTTGCCCGGGCCGAATGGTTTGCCGCTTCGATACCTCGACATCATGGGCGGGAGGAAACCACACCTCCTGACTCGGATGACCAACAATATCGGCAGCGAACAGCACATTGCATATGCGCCTTCCACCAAGTTCTACCTGCAAGACAGAGAAGAGGGCACACACTGGTTGACCAAGCTCCCCTTCCCTGTCCAGTGCGTCGAGAAGGTCGTGCTGGTCGACCACATCGGACGGAATCGCTTTGTGAACCGCTTCAGATACCACCATGGCCACTTCGATGGCGTGGAGAGAGAATTCAGGGGCTTCGCAAGCGTCGAAAAATGGGACACAGACGAGTTCTCAGTCTCCGAGGCCACGACACTGCCCGACGTGGCGAACATGGAAGCTGCGTGGCATGTACCGCCGGCGCATACAAAGACGTGGTTCCACACCGGGGCTTGTGCCGGAGCCGACAACATCAGCCGCGGTCTGGCCGCCGAGTACTTCGGAGCGCCTGTGGGAGGCAGCAAGGACGAGATGTCGGCCTTCCTCAACACGGTGTTGCCCGACACCGTGGTCCCAGACGGAGTTCTAGACGGCGACGTGTTGCGAGAGGCCTGCCGAGCGCTCAAAGGCCATGTCCTCCGCGTCGAAATTTACGCCGATGACGGAGGCCCCAAGAGCCAAATTCCGTATAGCGTCCAGGAAGCCAACTTCACCATTGACATTCTCCAGCCGGTCCAGGACGGCCATCAACACTCCATCTTCACCGTCCATCCTCGAGAGACCATCGACTATCACTACGAACGAATCCTCGGTGATCCTCGTGTCCAACATGATCTAGTGCTGCAGACCGACAAGTACGGGAATCCACTCAAACAACTGCAGATTGCGTACGGGCGCCAGCAAGGAAAGAGCTCATTGACCGGTCCCGACAAAGAGAAGCAGGAAACGACGAGATTCTTATTCTCAGAGAATGAGGTGACGAAACTGGTCGACGAGAGGGACGACTACCGCATTCCGATCCCGTGGGAAACGCGGAGCTACGAGGTATCTGGACTCGAGCTGGCAGCGGGCCATGTCCGGTATGCCTGGGCCGGCCTCGTGAAGGACGGCTTTGCGTGGTTCGCTGCTCTGGCTGAGATCCAGTTCGAAGAGGCCAACATCCCGGGGTTGAAACAAAAACGGTTGTTGAGCAGGAGCAGACGCTTCTTCCGCAAGGACGACCTCACAGCTCTGCTCCCTCCAGGCACGATAGGGACCCTAGGGTTGCCAGGAGTTGACTACGAAATGTGGACTACGCCGGGACTCTTGACAAAGGTCTACCAGCGTCGACGACCCAACCAGCCAGTGGAGAACTTGCTCCCCGATCCAGAAGCTGTCCTCGGCCAGCAAGGCGGCTATGTTGACCTCGACAACGACGGCCGCTGGTGGACCAAGTCAGGGCGGGTGTTTTATCACTCCGGTACAGCCATTACGCCCAGCCAAGAACTCCAACAAGCCCAGACGCGGTTTTTCCAGCCCGTCTCGTTTGTAGACCCGTTTGGAGGAAAGTCGACCGTAGAGTACGATTCGTATCTGCTCTTCCCAGTCTCTGTGCAAGATCCGGTCGGCAACAAGACTTCTACTCTCACAGACTACAGAGTCCTGCTACCTGTCTTGTCGACAGATCTTAACGGGAACCAGAGGGCTGTTCGGTACGACGCCCTTGGAACTATCTGCGGGACTGCCTTGATGGGCAAACCCAAGCCAGGAGGGGGCCATGAGGGAGACTCATTCGACAACTTCAAGCCGGATCTCTCACAGACGGAAATTGACCAGTTCTTCGCGAATCCCCGCGGCCCATTGGCCATGGCGCTGCTGGGAAGCGCTACAACTAGAGTCATTGCGGACCCCCTTCGCTACTGGAACGGCGGCCAAGGCCTGCCAACGTACGAGGCCCTGGTCTCTCGGGAAACCCACGCGAGTGCACTGTGGCCCAACGAGAACTTGAAGTTCCAAGTAGTCGTCAACTACTCTGACGGACTTGGTCAGGCGGTTCAGACCAAAGCGCAAGCAAAAGATGGCCCGCTGACTGACAAGGGGCCCCCTGTTATCAACCGGTGGGTGACGACAAGCTGGACCATACACAATAACAAAGGTCTGCCCGTCCGACATTACGAGCCATTCTTCGACGACACGCACGAGTTCAAATACGCTGTGACCATTGGGAAATCGCCCATCATGCTGTATGACCCGCTGTCGCGGCCCGTTGCCACTTTGTATCAGGATCATTCTCTGGAGCACACCATCTTCGATGCCTGGTCCGAGACACATTTCGATGCCAATGACAACGTCAGGGTGTCGAACCCCAAGGACCACGCCGACATAGGCCACCTGTTTGAGCTGCTTCCCGAGTCAGACTATCTCCCGTCTTGGTATGACGCCAGGAGCCAGGGCCAGCTTGGGCCTGCCGAGAAGCAGGCCGCGGTCCAGACCGAGGCGCACTCCAACACTCCAAGCACGGCTCACATAGACGCTCTAGGTCACAAGTTCATCTCCATCGAAGACAACGGCGGCAACGATTTGCATGTCACCAGATCCAAGTTTGACATCACCGGACAGTTGCGCAGTGTCACCGACCCCCTCAACCGGCCCATCGTCTCGCACGATTACTGTCTGGCCGGTCATGCGATCCACGGAGCAAGCATGGAGGCGGGCGAGTCTTGGACGCTCCCTGATGTTACCGGGAAAGCATTCCTCGCGTGGGATAGCAGGGGCTTTCGGTCCATCAGTTCGTACGATGTCGCCCAGCGACTCACTCAAGTCTGGGTGCAGGACAAGGGCGAGGCCGCGAAGCTCGTGCTCGAGAACACGTACGGAGAGTCACTGGCTGATGCACAGGTGAAGAATCTGAGAGGGAGAATCTCTCGGGTCCGGGATCAAGCGGGCGAGGCGCGACCGGAGGCTTACGACTTCAAAGGCAACGTCACCAGCACGGTGCGGATATTCGCACGGGATTACAAGACGACGCTCGATTGGTCTCAAACGGTGGCGTTGGAGACGGAGGCGCACACAAGCTCTTACATTTACGATGCGATGAGTCGCGCAGTGCAAACAGTTTCGCCCGATGGCACCGTCACCCGCTCCGACTTCAACGCCGGAGGGCACATGGAGCAGCTGCACGTTGACATCTTGGGCCAACACCAGAACGACCCACCATCTACATTGACGCCCATCATCACGTCGACGGATCACAACGCAAAGAGTCAGATCAAGACCACGTCCTACGGGAACGGGACTCTGACGCAACGGACGTATGACCCGCTCTTCTCCCACTTGACGCGAATCCAGAGCACCAGGACAAACGGAGATGTGCTGCAGGACCTGGGCTACACCTACGATGCCATTGGAAACATGACCCGCCAGACCGACCAAGCACAGCAGGACATCTTCTTCCGAAACAACCGGGTGCAACCGGGGTCGAGCTACACCTACGACCCGCTGTACCGCCTGAAGACTGCTACTGGACGAGAGCATTTAGGGCAAACCGGTGGACGGCCCGTCGCTCCTGGTCCGGACGATATCCCAAATGACCTCAGCCCGACGGATGGGGGCGCGATGGGGAACTACCTCGAGAGCTACGTCTACGATGCCGTCGGCAACATCCTCTCCATCGCCCACGCCGGCAGCGACCCACAGAACCCTGGATGGACCCGGACATTTACCTACGCGGAAGACAGCCAGCTGGAGCCAGGCCGGCAGCACAGCAACCGGTTGAGCAGCAGCAGCGTAGGGGCGACTAGCGAGATCTTCACCTACGACGAGCACGGCAACATGACATCCATGTCTCACGTGCCGCTGATGGTCTGGGACTTCCACAACCAGCTGCGTGCTACCTCGAAGCAGATGGTCACCAACGGCGGGACCCCCGAGACGACCTACTACGTGTACGACGGCAACGGCAAGCGCGTGCGCAAGGTGACGGAGCGACAGGCCGGCCCGGGTGTGACCCCGGTGCCGATGAAGGAGACGCTCTACGTCGACGGGCTGGAGAGGTTCCGCGCCTTCGCCGGCAACGGGATCGATGTCACGCGCCAGCTCGTAGAGCTGCAGGTTCACGACGGTCCGTCGCGGATAGCCGTCGTCGAGACGCAGAACACCAACGCTCCCGGGGGCATCGACAGCGGCGACGGTGCGGTGCGCTTCGAGCTAGGCAATAACATCGGCAGCGTGGCACTACAGCTGGACGCGCAGGGCCGTCTGCTCTCGTACGAGGAATACTTCCCCTTCGGCGCAACGGCGTACCGCGGCGTCACCAGCGACCCGGGCACCAAGCGGTACCGCCACGCGGCCAAGGAGCGCGACGACGAGAGCGGCCTCTACTACTATGGCGCGCGTTACCAGGCGCCGTGGCTCGCGCGCTGGGTGTCGCCGGACCCGAGCGGGCTGGCCGGCGGCGGGCCGAACCTGTACGAGTTCGTGCGTGGCAACCCCATCGTGCTGACCGATCCGGACGGCCGACAGCCCGGGTTAGGCCCTGGGCTGACGCCTCCGGGTGGGCCCCCGCCCGTGCATCCGGAGGTGGTGCGGCGGGTGCTCGAGCGCGGCACCGGCGAAGTCATCAAGGACGTGGGAGAGGCCGCGGTAGAGAAGGGCGTCGAGCGCACCGTGCTGGCCCGAGCGGCCGGCGCCGGCATCGCTCCCGCGCTCGCCGGCATTAACGTCTTCCTCATCATCACGCTCTGGCCGGCCAACTGGCGCGACGACGGATCGTTTGAAAGGGAGCTGATCGAGCAGGACAGGTTGCGGAAGGCGGCAGAGCGACAGAAACAGCAGCAGATCGAGGCGCCCGGTGCCGCGACCCCCGGAACCGTCTACGGCCCGCCGCCGCCCCCGGGCACGGTGGGTCTGCCGCCCCCACAAGGCACCCCGGGCTCGGGGAAGCTGCCGGCCCCCGAGGGAACGCCCACCGGCGCGCCGGTGGTGCCGGAGCAGGGACCGCCGGTGGAGGCGGCGGCCGGCAAGGACAAGATGCTCGAGCAGCGCGAGGAGGTGATGGAGAAGGCACGCAAGAACCCATACATCAACCAGGAAAAGGTGGAGCAGAAAAATTCCAAGAAGAGCTGGGATCCGGAGTGGCACCACTCGATTCCACAGGACGAGAAAGTCAGCCAGCGCATCCCGGCTTCCATCGACATCAACGCTCCGGAGAATGGCCGCGTGCTGCCGGCCTGGTACCATCGGCTCATCAGCCATTGGTTCATGCTGGACTGGCGGGCCTTCATAGAGAGCTGGGGCAACAGGCCAATCCCTGTCAGTGCCGTCCTTGAATTCCAGCGTAAGATGGATCGCAAATGGGGGACGGGCAAGTTCCAGCGGCCGACTACGCCGTATGATGAGAAAATTCCAGGCGGGCTAAAAGAAGAGGGCAGGAAGAAGGGATGGTTAAAGAGTCCAAAAAGGATAATCTATAAAATATAATTAGTAAGTAGCTAAAGTCTGGTTTATTAGTTGCCACTTAGTTACCTTCAATATCATCATTCATCAAAGCATCTCCTCCACTATCATAACCTACTGTACCAATTACCACTGGTAATGGCACCCAATACCATTTTTTCTGGCCTGTACACCATTCTTTTAATCTTAAGTTCTAGGTCTAAATATAAAAATTACTCGGCCTATGCACCTTCCCTCGCTTACATAGTATGGTTTAGTGTATTAATCCCCTATCGCTTAAATAAGTAGGAAGCGGCTTAATCGGCCCAATTTTAAAATAGAAGAGAATATACTGCATAATGACCTTATATATAAGGATACAATTAAATATAACCCGTCCTAGGTGTCCTGCTGTTTCTCTAGAAAAGATAGAAGCTAAAAATGGCTATAGTTTAAATTATCTTACTTACATTTATAGCATTACTTTAGTACCATTTAGCCTATTCTAAAAGCATGGCTCTGCCGTATAATAGGCGTTAGGGCCACTAAAGGGATAGATAATAGAGTTTACTCCTTCCCTAAGGAAAGAGAAAACAGCCTTAATCTATGGGGGGCGCGAAGCATGCCAGCCTGGGTAGAACCAAGTCTGGCCACCAGTGTAGCGTGGGAGATTGCTGAGCGAAGCGACATCTTGATACTGTGATGAGAAGAGGAACATGTCGATAGACACCT
>JACYFE010001374.1:0-14433 GCA_014764975.2 Fusarium sp. DS 682 | reverse complement strand
GCAAAAGAGCCCCCGCAAACACTGAACCCAAGCACCACCCCTCCTCTCCTTGGTGCCAGGGACCTTTTTCTGGTTGTGTGTGGCCGTGCCGTCTTGGGTGCGTGCCAGGGGAGGTGTGCGACGTGGAAAGAGGAGGGGCCAGTCTGGGTGTGATGGAGGGGGCACAGGCAGGAGTAAAAAAATCTCAATAAATCTCGACAATATATACTTACAGCATTGACACTCAGCCCTCGGAACATAGCAGTAATAAAGAATCGCTCAGCTGTGCTGGTGTAGACTCGAACACCATTGACATGCGCGGCTTCTCTATTTAGCGGCCTGTACGCAGGGACCCGACGATGCGGTAGATCAAATTCTGGATGGTCCATAGAGGTCACAGGTGATGTACGACAATCAGGTGATTCCTCGCGACCTTGAGAGTGGTGAAGCTCATAGTCACGGAGGATGGAGCTGTGAAAGTCGCCGTTTTGCGTGTGTGTTACTGTAGTGGTCGACATGGTGATGATAGATGATGATGTGAAGTTGAGATAGCGGGTCTGAAATTGATAGACGTGTTAGCAATTTACTGAGGTTGTATTTTTGCCTTATTCACGTGTAATGTTGTCTAGACTCTATCGGATGATTCGGAGATTAACGTTTGATGAGACGTCCACTCGGGATGTGGAGGAGTGCAGCACGGAGAGCCCTCACCCGAACCGATGGAGGATCCGGGGTCCCCGGATCAACCCCAACTTATCCCTCTTGAGTATTCTCATCAAAATAGGGGTCTTAATTCATTGATAGTATCTCATATTCATCCCCAATTGTCGCCATCAGTATAGTGACCACTCATCAACACTATTCACAATGTCAAAATCATTCGCAGCAGTTAGATCAGCAGCCATCGACGGGCGTCTTCACAACCCCTTCTACCGAAAAGACCAGTTGAGGAATCTTCACAACGCACTAGCAGATAAAGCTGTTCAGATTCAAGATGCTATTGTAAAAGATACAAAGCATCAGCCTGCTGAGGTGAAAGTTGAGTATTGGCTTGCTTTGCAAGCTATCGCAGAAGCGCATGAGTCGCTTGATCCGGTTAAGGCTACTGAAGAGGAATATGCTGTTACGAAGGGTCATGATGATACTACTAGTCGAGAACCGATTGGAATTATTGTTATCGAACCTTCGTATCATGCCTTCTTTTATGGATTGATAGCGGCGTTGGCACCGGCTCTTGCGGCCGGAAACTGTGTTGTTGTTCAGGTAAGTCCTTTTGAATATTTCAGAGCTATAACGAGACTAACCAGTATAGGCTCAAAACTCACTACGCGAGACTCCCAAACTTGTTCTAGAGTTGATTGCCAAGTCACTAGATAGAGACACCTTTACAGTCTCAAATCAAGAGGTCACAGCAGAGGATATCAACCTCCCTCACATCCGCGTCTCACAAAACGGCTCAGACGGGCCAATTTTGAAAGACCATCTAGTCTCAGACCCAGAAACCCCAGTAGTAGCATTCGTGGAGCGAGATGCAGATATCCAAGAAGCCGCAAAAGCGCTTGTATCAGCACGCTTCAGTCTGCAAGGAAAAGCACCTTATGCCCCTGACGTCGTTCTCGTCAACGAATGGGTCAAGAAGGATTTACTTCGCGCTCTTGTGCAGCAAAGTACTGAGTTTCTAGCTAACTCTCCAAACAAGTCCAAGGCACCTAAGTCAGCGTTGTCGAAAGAGATTGAAAAGGATGACTCTGTTCATGTTGTGCTATCTGGTTTGAATGGAGTGATTCTCGATGTTGAGAACAGACAGTCGAGTTTATTGCAGCAGAAGGTTGATGAAACAACACTTATTGTGCATGCTGTTACAAGTATGGATGATGCTATTGATACTTCAAGAGAGTAAGTACCGAACACCAGATTTGGAAGTATATATCTGACCTTTTCTAGTATTGGATCTCTGGCCGCTGCCTACGTCTTCACCAACCCTTCCATGGCGAAGTATCTATGCCAATTTACAGATACAGCCGTCAGCTTCGTCAACCACATTCCCACCAAGCTACTTTGTACGTTCCCAATCCCACACTCGTGTGAAGAGATCACTAACACTATTCAGACTCTCCTATTGCACCCGCCGGCAACCCTCCCCAGTCTGGCGCCAACAACATCTACCACCAAGATCTCTTCTCTCGACTAAAGCCCAAGTATCTCACCAAGTCTGCCACTGATGCTAAGCTCGACAAGGTTGTCAACACAACTTCATCCAAGGAGCTCAGTGCATTGGATCATGAAGCTACAAAGAGACTCCCTGAGATGAAGCGTAAGCTCAAGGGAACGAAGCTTGGATTCTTTGAGCAGGGTATTGTGACGAGTTTGGTGTTCATCTTGACGACTGCGGTATCGGGGACGAGCATTCTTGGATACTATGGATATAGGTATTTGAGATCATAAAGGGTTATTTTTCTTGTATAGGTTCTTTTATAGTTACTCCATAGCGTCCAAGGCTGCTCTTCTGGTTCAATGTCCTTCAAAATACTGTTTAGTTTGATAATGGCAAGTACTGAAGTACATATGAATCTCAAATAGAGTCGCTTACCATCGACAACTCCTCAAACAATGTTGAAAATTTGTCTCTTGCCAGCATCGTTCCCAAGCTTTTCCAAAGCCTCCAACATCTCGCCATGCATAATCCCCTGAACAAAGCACTCCCCTACCAGCTCATACTTCCGCTCCTTAACAGGTCGTAGCAAGTACGGCACATTACCTCCATCCAACAACACAATGGCATCCCCCTCTTTCGACCGCCAAGGACACAATCCAAACAACCCCGAAGTCGTAGCAAAGAAACAAGGTTCCATGCAAGTAGGTAACTTATTCGTCTCGTAGTACTTCAACTCCTTGTCACCGCTTGGTTTCAACACTTTCAGCGGTTCTCGCGCAACATAGTTCCAGTGAGAGCGCATATGATCTAGATATTTCATATTGCAATTCTCAGTGCTCTCCGTCCAGAAATCACCCACGCTATGTTTGCTTGACCAAAATGGTGATAGAGCACAGGGGTCGAAGATTTTGTCGAAGACTTGGGATAACTCGCTCTGATCTTCAGAAGATCCACGGTAAGGGTACATATACTCAATCGGCGCGCGACTGATACTTTTGATTTCTGTGATGTGAAGGCCGGAGAGTCGAAGAATAAGGGGATCGTCGGTCTTCAGCAGCTCGAGGTCTGGTTTTGTATCGCCGGCTGCTTTGAACTTGAATCGAGCGTTCAAGTTGGCTTGTGTTCGCCTTGCACTTCCCTTGCTGTCGACAGACCATGTAGGTCGGTTCGTCACTGGGTCATTGGCGTTTGGACCGATGATCTTCACCCAGGTACGTGCTGGCTGACAGTGGATGGATGATAAGATAGCCACTGAATTATGTTCTCGAATCCACCAGCGAGTAAAGTCGGCAAACACTCTTTCCTTTGACTTGTCGTAATTAGGTCGTATTAAATCATCCAGTTGGGTTGTATCGTGCGTCTCGTTGGCAAAGGTGAGTAACGCAAAGAGTTTATCTCGAGGGTCAGTGGCCTTAAGATCCAGGCCTGAAAGGAAAACTTCTAGGATACTCGATAGCTCATTCGTATCCTGTGCCTCGATAGGAGTAGTTGTTACTTCTGTTGTTCTTCCCTTAGGCTTCAAGGTCTTCCATATTGCCGCCATGGAAATCTGCTGTGAGGCAATATGAGGGCTTTGGCTTGAGTAGCCAGGATTTTCAAGCCAGTTGCTGACTTGAACCACTTCGTCCCAAGGTACCTGTTCTCCGGAGCAGTGGACATATGGTTGCTTTGCTGATAGAGCCTCTTGGATGACCCAGACTCTCGTGAACCATGGGTTTTCGTACAAGGTACTCATGAGGAACGAGAGTTGGGTATTGCCATACCAACCGGCAAGATCGATGATTTCTCTTGTCCAAGTCTTCAAATGGATATCGAAAACCTCCCACATGCCCTTGAAAGATATAGCACGGCCTTCATCCTTTTTGCTTTGCTCATACGACCTGATCTCTTCAAGCGGTGTTGAGTGAGCTGTTCCAATGCATGAGCATTGCTCTCCGCCTTGACAAAGCCCGGTGTTGGAGTTGCAAATATCCCTGATAAGTTTCAAACAGGCTTCAACACCATCATTATCTTCTCCGAGCCAGATATGCACCGTTGAAGCTAACGAGTAAATCTGACTCATGAGGGTGACTTGCTGGGCCCTTTCCTCCAGATCATCTTGGTTGATGCACACAGCATCTATCCAGATAACGAGTGTTTCGTTCTCCATCCTTAGTCGACGAAGGGCTTGTGCAGCTGACTTTCCAATACTAAAAAACATACCATCTTTTCCATCTTCGATGGCAACCTTATTGGCCGATAAGAGGATCTCCTCCCGCTCGGTGGGATCTCCCCAGCAGTATGACAGGGCGTGAAAGTCAATCCCTTTTGGCTCAACTTCTTTCAAACTCGCAATCTGGAAGTGACATCTGATCGGATCCTCGAAAGTCCCTGGCTCCACTTGAAGAAGCCGAATCTCTTGTCGCTCAACATCCAACACTTCTGAGTAGTGTGAGACATTTGACGTAACCTGAAGTGCTTGAAACTCTTCACTCATATCCTTGGGTTCGTACTCGATCGCGATTCTGCCTTCGTCAATGATGTTCACCCAAGCCATATACGTAGCTCGGGGAATCAGCTGGATAACATCGCCTGGTCGAAGCGCTTCGATCCAGAGCCGTCGCCTCGGTCCATGGAATTCAGTCCATCGATCAGACCAATTCTGAGGCTCGTCATTCGCGAGACGGTTGTTGAGAACAGTTATTGTACGAAGATCTCCACGGCCTTCTGGTCGCTTGACAGAAGCGTCCCACCATGTGAAGGAAACTGCTTCTGATCTGTCTGCCCAGCCTGTTCAATAAGTTAATGCCTGGTTTCACAACATCGAACACAGGTGGTTTACCTTGGTCTCGAGATACTCCGCCAAAGGTGACGGCGGTAACTCTTTTCGCATCCTGCGGTATTTCCAGCTCCACGTAGGGTTGTTCAGGGCAGTGATCGTGGACTTGGATAGCGTCCTTGCGCTCAGCAAAGCATGTTTTGATGGTCGATGCCATTTTTTTTTTACAGAGGAAAGAATGACTTTAACTTATTCCATCATGAAACTTGAGATATTTAAGAAGATGCTTTGACTGAGGGAACCCATCCTGTCAGCATCTCCCCAGGTTTCACGTCGTTAAGCGGCCAGTAAAAATGCAGTGGGTATCATGAAATGCCCGACAGGGCTGAGTGCTCAGGCGCAGCATCATGATTCTTGGGGCTAAGCACGAAATCGGATTCTAAAATTAGATGCCTAGATAGTAATACAAAGGGGCATTTGAATTGAATATTAATTTGAAGAAAAAAATCAATCTTTGAAGGGAGTCATAGGCTTCAAATCGATAAAACGTCAATCGAGTTTACACATTGAGTGACAGGATATACCTTGGTTAACCGAAAACCTCTTACCACTTGAATGCCATCCACTGCCATATGGATGGCATCCTTGATACAACATCAGGCATCTACGCCTTATTCCATGGGCTTTACACCGCGTCCGCAAGTTTTCACCTTTATATATCACGCCACTACCCGTTTTCTCTCCACTACCAATGGATAGCCCGCTCCACCTCCAAGGAATTCCCCAGAAGCAATTCGAGCTATGCGATTGTTGTCTTTCAACAAATCATTTACTACCCCAAGATTTGCACATTGAGAGTCAACTGCAGGGCCAAACTGCAGAGAAGCCAGTGTTAAAGGAACAGTTTCGCGAAAGACTTTGTTAGATTTCATTAACAGTCTTGCTCCTTTGGTCTACGTTACTATATTTAGGAGACATTGCAATGGCACCATTTTGTGTCTCCATCTGTGACTAGGGTCAGATCTGAATGTCTTTAAAAAAGAAGCCTAAGCAAACGAGCCTGCATAGCGAGCCTGTTAAAAGCTCTCACTATTCCCCGTACTAATCACCATCTCATGGATTTGCCTCGAATCTTCCCTCTTTCCATAGGAGATCCAACAGGCCTATAGAACGGAAGTCCGCCTCGCCGTTGGAGCTCACAGCAAGGAGTCTGTAGTCCGTTCTGAGATCGGCAGTAAATTGGTAACAATACTTTAACAGAAACAGTAGTGTTTATAGGCACGCTTACAAACAGTGAGACATCAGCGAATCTGCCCTAGCGACATCTGCCAAGTTGTAAACATTTATATTCATAGTATTAAAGACCGATACTTTAACCTTAAAGTCTAATCTTGTTATGCAAACTAGTCCTATAACGGAACAGGATATCTTGATTTCCAAGGTAGTTGCATTTACTACAATCTTTTTTCGCATACTAAATGTGTAGGAATGCAATCCTTTGAATCCTTTCAATGAATCCTCGGCTGAACAATTAAAAAGTTAGGACTGTCGACACATGATATTATGCATCCTGGTAAAAGTCAAACCGTATGAACGATCAAGTTCCTGCTCTAAGCTCTAATACCCAACCCTTCGGTATTCATTCTCATTTCCATTCTGCAGCCATGGCTTCTCTACTGTCCAAATTCGTTGTTGCACTTCTCCTATTCTCTTCACCCGTCGCAAACATTGTTAAGGCTGCCAAAATCCACCCACGTCAGATTTCTAACTTCCCCGGAGGAGCTCCGTTCTGGGGATACGATGGATGCTCAGCGGAAAACATCCGTGACATTGAGCAGGCCTGGGCAGATGTGCTGACGCTTAGCAATGGACCAAGAAACTTCTACCCAGCCGGTGTCATTGAGAAGAGAATCTTTGGTGACGATATTGAGTCGAGGTTTGAGGTCATTGCTCTAATAGAAAGTATGGATCATCTATTTTGTGTTGTTGTAATCATCTCTTTACTAACAAGATTGTAGATGTGTTCAAAAACATTCGGGAGCTAGATGGAACCGAATCCAAAATTCATATCGCATGTACAGATATGTATCAACGCCATAGGAGCCCAAATGACCAGGTTAAATGCGCGAATACCTTAAAATCTACCGCGGGAAAAATTGGGGGTTACGCATTTGCTTAAGGTCCAAGATATGAAGAGTCCACCATTGTCCTCTGCGGACCCTTCTTCTACGCTGGTCTAGAGCATCTCGGACAGATAGTGAGTGAACTACGAGGAGGGACGAAAGAGGATCAAACAGACTCAACGAAGATGATCGGAAAAGCCAAGATACTTCTGTATGAACTCACGCATCTTCCTGCTATCGAGGGCGTATCTGACGGTAACAGTAAGTCCATTGATTATATAATATGACACGTCTTTGGCACGCTGATCTGTTTTCAAGTGATCATAGTTGATCAGGATTTCGACCCTGGCAATACAAAAGCGCTTGTATATGGAATCAGAATGGTAGAAAAATTTGCATCAAGTCCTTGAGCGCGCGGCCGTACGCACTTAAATGGTAAGCAGACTTCCATCAGGCATACTGTGCACCGTTTATACTAACACTTCATTCAGCCGATACCTATGCTTGGTACGCAAGCTTGAAATACTTCGAAGGAATGTTTGGCACTCCCAGAGCCGTTCGGATGGGAAGAGACATCAGTGACGAACCTGAAGATAATGATGGATCTCCCGAGCCCCCTAGTCCAGAACCCGCAGGCCCTTCCAAGGCCCTCAACATCATCCTTGAGAACAAGCGACGCGGTGTACCGGGAGATGAAAATTTTGAAGATAGGATGAACTGGCGATTTTATTCAGTCAACTTTGGAACTGCGTCGCAATGCCAGAAGGATCCCGGTCCGACTGCTGAAGCACCAGCTGACGTACCTATTGCCTCACTCTCGGTTAACTCTTTGAAAGATCCGCTGTTTCCGCATGGGACATTCGATGTTAAAACTCAAGATGGACATTGTCAGTATAAGAATGATGGTCAAGGAAATCCGGGTGCTCTGTGGTGTGGTGAACATGGGATTGGCTGCAGAGAGCATCAGGATAGGCAGAGGCTACGTTGCTGTAATGGCTTTGAAGATGGGGCACTAGTTGAACATGTTGCTATGGTGGTATGCGAGTGGTAGATTTATTCTGGCCACACCAAGACCATTAGGTGTTCTGAGTTGAAGGAGAATCTTTAGATAGTGATTTTGGCTTTCCTGACTACCTAGGGCCTAAATAACTTGGTATTTAGTCAATCACGTTTCTCTTCTATGGTATCTCGTCAACATTGTCATCAAAGAAAACATGCTTCCCACCCTAACTATTAGCCTTCTCTTGTTATTCTTTCTCTTTACCCTTCTTTTTCTCTCGCTTCTTTCTACAAACACCACACTCAGCTGCTATTCTCACATCAAGTGGTCGAACGCCCATTTTGCATTGTCCCCATTTGTCTGTATCGACTTCTTCACAAGTATCATATGTGATTGTCTGTCCCCACTTGTATCCACAACCGCACTCGTTGAACTGTATGCTTTTGTAACACATATCTACTCCGGCTTCTTAGTGGGATAGTGAACTGCAAATTGTGTAAGAAATTCCGAGTCAATATTTTGTAGTCTTTGTTAGTTTAATGGTATGTCTATGTTGAAGAGCGATCTGAGCAAATTCATGCCCGCGGTAAAAGGGTTTCAGCTATTTATACTGAGATTTAGACATACCTCATGGCACGCGGCTAGCCCAGACGGACGGTGATCATATGTAACATTCATATCGTTAACAATGATGTCAAGACGAAAATGTTTTATTCAGAGTGACCCCCGGAAGTGAAGAGCAATGTATGTCTGCATGAACCTTTGATTACTGCTGGCTTGCCCTTGAAACCTTGGCAAATATGCAACATGCTGTATTGTAACCTCGTATGGTCAGTGAAAGAATGGTTATTCTCATTCACAAACTGCAGAATGCAAACTTGGTAATGCCCCCTCCTTTGCCTCGTGGCATCATAGAACCACTCAAATCGAAGCTACCATACGCCGAAAAGTAAATCGCGCGAGAGTCTGCCACTATCTCCACCCTCAAACCATCTTCCAAGAATCCTCACTATTCTCCGTCACATCCTCACCAACCGAAACCCCATCTCCCTCCGATCTCTCCGACTTCTGCTCATCCATCTCCTCATGATCACTCTCCTCCTCGGGCTCAGGCCACGCGGCGAGGAATCGTCTCTTTCGATCAGCCTCGACTTCTTGTTCGCGTCGCGTGTAGCATTCAGAGCACTCGATGGGTTCCTTCTCGTCACGGTAGCTCATTCCTTGGCGGCATTGGCCGAGCTTGTAGATGCTGACTTGGTCGCAGTTGATATTGCGGATGATTTTGCTTTTCTCTTGTTTGCATGTAAGGCAGTGGCGCCGGGTTGTGACTTGCTCGCACATGTTGCCGGTTGAGGGGAATGAGGGATGAGGATCTGCTTGGGGTTAGTATTGTGCGTGAGAATAGGATGCTAGATGAAATGGTCAGGTACATACTAAATAGCTAGAGGTAGTTTCTGACGAGCTGTTGTTGGGCGTTTTTGTTTCACGGTGCGCGCTTCTGGGGTGTGAGCAAGTCGAGGTTTCCGTGCAGCTTGTTTTGTTCAGTTTCAATTTTATGATCAAACGAAACCAGTTGTTCAGATTGAATGGCATCAAGCAGATGAAGAAAAGAAAGCTTTATTCACCACCAAATGATTTTCAATGCGGCGCGGTAGCAAACGGGAAAGGAATGACTCTGATTCAAGCTTCCTTTGGCAGTAACGTGCATTGTTCATCCTTACGCCAGCAGTGGTCACCACTGGAGCTTGCGAATCACTTATCATAACTTGACAACGGCCGCAATAAATATTCAACAGAGTGACAAACCGCAGCTACTCACGCCCCTTACGGTGTTCACTGAAGCAAGCAGCGTAATTCTGCCTTTTTGTCGGAATCTAATTCAAAATACTAACAATCCCATTTCAAGAGTCGTTCCACTATTACGAAACGCTCATCATACCTTGGTCAGTGATGAACCTGCAGTCCCAGCAGATTGTCTATTACAGGATGATAGAATTCCCCTTTCTGTCCATCATCTGCTGAATTGAAGCCACCAATCGCTCACTCCTCCACGGTCTACAACCTCCTGTGCTTTCTTCTCTCTCGAATCCGCTCACACCTCCCACACAAACCATGATGGAGATCCTCTAGGTGAATGGCCCGCGGGCACCTTTTTCCACGTACTAGGTAAATGCAGTCGGTATTAGAGCGCCATATTTCCATTATTCTATCGCAGTCTACGCAAATCCTCTCGTGTCTCGTGAAAGTGCACATTTTGCTGTAATCTTGAGAGTGTCTTGATGTTTTGGTGTAATGTTCGAAGGTGGATGCAATCGTGACGACTCTAGGTAAGGTAGGATGTGTCTTGCTGAAATATGGCCTGGCTTAGGGGAAAGACATGGGATACTTATGGTTGTGTTTTAAGTGATTTGGCAGCCGATCACTTGCGTTGGACAAAGTTACAAGCATTCAGGTCAGCTACCTACGCTCAAGTGACCAACCGTGTACTTTTTCAGGCCCGCATTTAACATCTTGAATCTCATATGCAGCGCCTGACTTATAATATCATTGAAGAAGTATTCTAGTCATACCTCCATGTACAACCTAAGAAAACATTCTCCCATACCGCAACGCCTCTCGGTCCTTACGTTCCTTCTCCTCTCGAATCTTCTTGCACCTCTCACACTCACCTACCTCCTCCTCGGTGAGTTTTCCAAGGGGGTACGGGCATTTTCCTTTCTGTCTCCACTCATCGCACATTTTAAGCTTGAAACTTGTGCTGATAAGACGGCGGCAGCCTTTGCAACGTTTGTCATAGTTGGTCTGCCAGCACATATTGTAGTATTTGATTTCTTGAGTCTTTATTTTAAAGTCTGTATGGGTTTCTTGAGTTCTTTGCTAGGGGAATGTCTAATGGTGGTAGTAGTGGCTGGGAGGTTTTATAGGTGCCTGTCATATGATCAAACTCCTTATCTCGTGGTCATTCAAGGGTTATTATCTGTCCTCGTTACTCAATTTGAAAAGTAACATATTCACTGGAATTTTACTTACAACCTCTTGGTTTCAGCCGCAATTCAAACTCATTGTATGTACGTCAGGTTATCAAAGCTATCTTTATACTAGTACGTGAGTGTCGTGCATGCTCTGTAATGGTGACTTACAGAACTCAAGGAGATGATAAAAGGGCACAAAGATGCACATTCTCAGTCACGACTCAAATCTTATGTCATCTATCTTCGTCTCTCTCTTTACGAGTCCTCTTTAAATGAATAACTCGGTGACGAGCCGCCTTCTTAAGCTATCTCATACATGCTAGAGCCCTTATTTGCTCTGCTTCAATAACAAAGCCGCCTCGCGTTCCTTTTCTTCCCGCTCCTCGCGAGCCTTTTTGCATATCGCACACTCCCCGGTACTGTTACTCTCCCTTGAAATAGCCCCTGGGCATAAGGTCTTAGTTACGTAGTCTCCATTCGCGCAGAAATCCCTTTCAATCGCTCTAACAAGCGGCCTCGGGCATGTTATGCAATCTTTTTTTACTATTGTGATTATGCACATAATAAAGTAGAGAGCTGTGTTGTATTTCTTGAAGTCTGAAGGTGTTAGAGTTATTTCAACGAAATGAGACTCGGAGTTTTGACGGTTTTGTATTGACATACCTCTCATGATGGTCAGGGTGCTTCTGTATGCACTTCGCATTGAGTCTCGTGTATATAGGGCTGTTTCACTTTACGCTGAATAGGCACATTCACTGAGCATCTCGGCCATGATAGACTGTACGTCTATATATGTGTGAACAACATATCTGCTAACTCGTCAATATCCATCGCCTCATTCTCCTCGTTGCACTCACAGCACTTCATCTCGTCGACTTCCAACAGACTCTGAACACCATTCGGACAAAGTTCGTAGTCATCAAGGGCCTCCCCGTCTTCGCAATACTCAACACTAATAACAGTACCAAGGTCATTGCCGCATACCTCACAGCTCCTTTGTAGATGATTCTCTCGACACATGGTTTTGGTTCTGGTTCTGGGGCCCTAGATATGTTGGAAATTGATATATAGACCCAAGATTCTGGGTTGTTGATCTTGTTGTTGCCAGATTGTGCTAGGAATGCGACGGTAGCTCTCTTGCTGGTAGATATTGTATAGATATAATCAGGTGACGGTAGTATTGGGGTACGGTTGCTGCTTTGTTAGCCTTGATACAACCGTAAACACCAGAAGTGAGCCACAAGATAGACTTGACGAGATCAATCCAGACAGCGGTCTTCATGGCTACTGTTGCATAACCCCTGGGTATATAAACCGTCTCATTGTTCTTCAGCCCTGTTCTCCATGTCTCACGGAAGGTGAAGTAATAGAGACGTTGTTGTTCGGTACATGAACATGACCTTACGTTCAGCAGAAGCCTAATGTTCCATGATCCTCAGTATATTATAAGTTGTCCTTTGAATTGCAACAGTCGCTAAGTATTGTTCAGACTAATTACTTGGACCCTGAGGTTCTCTTTATAGCCAGGCGTTCAACAAATGTAGCATACCCAGTGTGATCTCGATTTCTAATTGTAATACGTATACTCAAGACGTCAAATGCGGCTCACTTCATTGTTCAACCCCGAGGTCAATCAGAAGTCGGTCACTGGATAACCAGAGTCACCGCTCACTGTTTGGACTTTTCGTACATGAGAACATCGGCCACTTCTTGCCAATAGAATCGTTAGCGGTTTTCTTTCCACTTGAGGAAGTTCCAAGTCATCCAATGCAGATATCTTAGCGCCAATGTGTTCCGCAGCATGTCATCCCCTTCTAATCATTGGTAACCTCTCTTGTGCTCCTCTTTGTGAGATGAAAACATTCCAATAGTGACATGTGATAAACCTGGTTCTATCACATTGACGGGCGGTAAATCAATTACTAGACGCCTTGATTCGTTTGAAGCTTGGCCGTAATACCGAACGACCCTTTCAAAGCCCTTGCTTTCATGATTGGGGGCCAAAATTCACAGACGATCAAAAGCCATCTACACGTGCATCCTTGTCATTGGAGTGGCCTCTTTTTGGAACTTCTGTGCAACTAAAATATGATTTGCCCGTTTTGTGCTGCTGAATCATACCCCTGCTGCATGGATGCCTAGTGAGGCTTTTCAGGGTCTTGGTATTTAACGCCGAGAGCCTCGTTGCTTACCTATCCCCATGTTTGTATCTGGTTCAAAAAGCCTCGTAGGCCATCGGACGCAAGAAAACGCTGCGTTGTTCATGTTTTTTGCACTTTGTCTTTAATCATTGTGTGCAGTTTGTTGTAGCACAAGCGCAAGCCAAGTACCAATCATCCAATCACTACACCTCGACAAACATCATGTGCACTGAACACTTTACGCACTTTTACTGCATGTACTGCCGTTATTGCTTCAAGAAGGGTTACGAATGGGAGATATGTCAGACTGCTCAGCAAACTGAGTCAAAGTCAATGGGGTCTTGTGGACACACGGATGATGGAGTTGTAGCAAGTGTGTCGGAATATTGTCAGAACTGTCCGCCTGATGATAGAAAGTGGAATAAAATTACACTTAATGACGACCCGAAGAGGCAGCTTGCCTGAGTCATTGTTGGGCATTTGTGCGATGGATATGGAGTTATTATTTGTTCGATTTAGGGGGGACTGGGTTTGGGCGACGGCAGCATCACGACTACAACTCTATTCAATCACTGGCGGATATCTCCCCTCACCACACGGCTTATCTCAAAGGCTATTTATGGCTGCCTTTAACATTGAAGCGCTACGTTTAATTTTCGATATATAATTCACTGTCAGCTTCAACCTGTGGCTATAAAGTCTCCAAATTCTCATTCTTCCCGTAATTTTTCTGCAAATCTCTAACCTTGCCTAACCCTGTATTTCCATATCCCAAAGGTCACCAATTCTTTCCTGTCACAATGTGCTATCACGTTACGGTTCAATACCTGTGTTCAGTTTGCCGTACCAGAATTGACTATGATAAACATGGCCTGAGATGTCACCGAGCCATTCATTCTCTGACAAAAGCCTTGGGCTCGTGCGGAAGCCAGTATTCAGAGACTATATGGAATGAGTGTGAGACCTGCAAAGACTGTGCAGCTCCTCAGCAGCCAGAAGTTCCTGGTCCCGGACAATTTTATTTTCCCCCGCCACCACCTCCTCCTCCTGCTCCTACTGGATACCCATATATGCCAGGGTTTATGCCAGGCTATGGCCCTTGGGTTTCTTAGTCTTGATATTGAAAAGTGCGAGGGCTGTAGTTAGATACCTGTATTCGATTTTTTTAATTGCACTTTATATGAAATCTTATTCTTTAACAGTGAATGAAAGATCAACTAGTTTTTCGTGAGTGTACGATGTAGTTCTCTCTTTTGAGGTTGTTCTATCTTAAGTCTACAAGGGATAGAGTGAAGATGTGCGTGG